>OMLF01056451.1:0-36768 GCA_900302615.1 Holocentrus rufus | reverse complement strand
AAGCCAAAACTGAATCCCGCTTCTTCTTTATGGTATTTTAGATTGGGTAATTATCTTGGTGTAACAATTTGACCCAGAGAGGAAAATATGGATAACTACATTACTCATTATCTAGGACCTAAGAGAGTAAGGGCAAAGGTTTGATTCTGGCTGTCACACCCGTGTTTGAACATCAGTCATATGCCAAACATGTAATTCACATTGTGCCTAAGTACTGAGGGACGGGGGCTACTATTTGATTTTGGCAGAACATCTCAAAGAAAAATACTGCCTGTCTGGTAATGTTGAGTCACTTAAGTTTCACATGACTTTGTGCCTGATTGGCACACAGAAGGAACAAACAGTATTATGTAATATTTTAAGTTTAAGCCTTTGGCTCCTACAGAGGGTCACCTTATTTATTGACAGAATTGTTTGTCCCCCATTGGCATTCTCACATCCTCTCATCCATACTCAGTGGTTACAGTAACTGGATGTAGTATTTATGGAGAAGTCAGTAAATAGATCATTTTGTGTCAGCTGTCCGACACCAGTGGGACTCTGTATAATGCTGTCTCTGTAAGACCAGGCTGTAATGTAAATCATCTTAAACTTTTTTCACAATCATTTACTCAGTTTCACTGTGTAATATATGAAAGTTCATGAGTTTTTTTTCCCTTCCCACTTTGTATTGAAAACCTAAAGACTGGTTTGTTGCCTGTTTAGAGAGAAAAACGGGTGGCCATTGTTATCCACCAAGTATCCTCACCAAAAAGGATGTATTCAATTCCACTGAGTGTACTCCAGTGACATAAAATGTATTAAATGAGTTATCAGCTTTTATATTTTATTAAAAATGTCAACATTTGCCAAATCTTAATATAAAAGCATTACAGTTTAACCTGACATGAGTGAGGTAGCTTCATGTGAAATGTAGGCTCTATGGGAAAAATAAGGCGCATTCGATAAATACAAATAAACTGCATTTTGTAACACATAACCCTTTTCAGTCACTTTGCAGAAATTCCCAGAAGTATATTCAGAGTCCATTACTGAATGTAACATTACTTTCACAATCACTTCAATAAATAAATCCTTCAAGAAGAAAGCTCAGCAAATATTTTTTTCTTCAGATATTCCTTCCAAGCATCCTGTGTTGAAAGCTCCATGGAGTTCCACTCAAAATGAGGGATCTGTAGAAAACAAAGATGTTGATTAGTGACAAAAAGATTGAGATATCTGACAAAATTAATACCTAGTGATAATATATGTAGACTACCACATGCAGTGTCACCTTGAAGGATGTTCCCTCACCTGAACAACACGATAACCCAGAATTTCAAGGTGTCTCTTTCTCATCATGGCTTCACCTTTCATATGACGAGAATTTTTGCAAAAGGACTTTGAATCCAAGAAGTCCACAGCAACACTAAGTCAGTGTAAAAAGTGGAAACAGAATGTCAGACATGCCTCATTTTCTGGCTGTCAGAGTCCTTGATGTTTGCTACAGAGCCTATTTTGAATATATCCTTACCGCTGCGCACCAGGTGGCAACTCACTCCTGACTTTCTCCAGTGAATTCGTCCCCCAGTGAACCTTATCACTGCCTGAGATCTGCAGTGTGCTTGGCTCACTGTAAGCCACAGGCTGATTGTGTTTGTCCAGTATGCACTCAAAGTCTGGAAAGAAAATGCAAAATGCTTCATGATAAAAACATACATTGTAAGCACATGGGCTACCATCATATGAATGTCCTTGCCAAACATGCAAAGACTTTATGGGAGGTCTTCAAATAATATTTTTAATTTCACTCACCTACAGTATAAAAATACGGGGTGAGGACTGCTACTCGGGCAAAATTAATGCCACCAAGGATTTCACCCAGCATTTTGTGGATCTGCTGTTGCACAGGACTGATAGAGCCATTCCCTGGAAAACATTTTGATAGACAATTATTAGTATGGATGTTACAAATTTATATGAATTCTGACAGTAACCCCAGTGAATAACATCTCAGCACTGAGAATTTTGAGTGTATGTCTCTAATCCGTCATAGATCCTCACCTTTCCTTTGCAACTGCTGGCAGTAGCGTTCGTGGAACCACGGGACCTGGAATTCAGGGCACTCGAGACACACGGCACGATTCAGCTCCATGAGACGCAGTCGGATCCGCATGTTCAAGGCATCGGACAGGGCTGTAAGGAAACATGCTCCATTAGTGCTTTAGAAAAATTATGAAAAAATTATATCACATAGTTTTCAAAGCTAGTGTTGCATAATGAAAAATGTCATGTGTACGTCGCTTTGGATAAAAGTGTCTGCTAAATGCCAATTGTAATTGTAATGAAGGTTAGTATTTTGTAACTTTGGGGACATACTTTCTAGCTGGGCATCCAGCTTTCCCAGAAAGTTGATATTGAAGATTTCTCGGACCAGTTCCTCAGGAAAACGGTCAGCCACTGCCAAGGCATAGGCAAGGAGAACGAGCAGATGTGGGTCAAAGTCACCTACAGGTACACAGAGAGAAAGGTGTTAATGATATCTTTTTAAAGCAAAGCAGAAAATTCTAAGTCGGACACTCACTTACTGATATAAGGGGTGAAGTGTTGAATGCAAACATCATATAGCTCGTCTGCTCTTGGAGGATCAGAATTCAGTATTGCAAAGGGTAGCAGGGTGGCGTATGTCGCTGAGTAGTGAATCTTAAAAATGAGAGAAAAAATACAGTTAACGTAGCCGCTGCGTTTTTGTTATTTCAGACTAAACGTGTCATGTTGGTCTCTTGGAGCACCTTGTCAATGTCTCTAATGGTCACACTGGCTATACGGTCCATCAGAGGAGCGCAGAGGTGATTTGTCCTAGTTAAGAAGACGGCCAGCTCAGGCACATTAGTCCAGTTTATCTGATCCGCCAACCTCTGCAGGGTGACCATAGTGTCTTCGAGCAGCATTTCCTCAAACCACTCCCCCGAGATGTACTTGATCTCCTCTAGCAGCAAATCCAGGCGGTCGACTGTACTCAGCCTCTCATGCCCACAGTGGTTCAGGGTCTGCAGCAGACGAACATACTTGCTGGGAGTGTTGTGTCGATAGGATGGATCATTGCGCACCCATTTCGCGATGGCCAGGGCAAAGGTGTTAAGGTCATTGAGATTGCACTGGGGCAGCACTGCATCGATCCGTGAGATCACACCCTCGTCGAGTCGTGGGCAAGGCAGCATGGACAGAACACGGGTCAACATGGCCACTTCATAGGGAAAGACACTGTCCTGCAGAAAGCTAAGAGATCAAATGTGATCAGTCTACCTTCAAACAACCCAAGGTGAAGCAGAAGCTGCTTAACTCAAACAAATACTCACTTGACCAAAATGTTCCTTAGTTTATTGAAGAGTTCGGGGTTCTGGTAGTGCAAGAGAAAAAGGGCTTGAGTAGCTCTGGCTGCCTCCACTGGTTTGAAGACATAAATCCTCTTTTGGATTATTGATGCCATCCTGTAAAATTATTTGAATAAGATTGCATTTTAGATGTATAAAAAGCTATCTAGGTACTGCATGGCAGAAGTAAAGATAGGAACTTACTTGTTAATCAAGCTAAGGTTCCTACACTGCATCTCTTCCAGCGCTTCAACAATAGCCAGGGCCTGGTGTGCGCTTAACTCATCTGCTAGTAGGAGTGCTGTGTTCTCCAACCTAAGAGGAATGAAAACAAGCAATTGATACTAGAAGTGTAAGACTCCAGAGTTGTTGTGAGGATTTTTGATTTCCGCTCATTATTCACTGATATTATGTATGTATATAAATAATACAAAGTTATGAAACAAACCCCTCTCTGATCTCTGGACTGGCCATAGGACCCAGAGCGACAAAGAGCTTAGTGAACGAGAAGGGATCAGTGCTTGAATCAATCAGTTCTATGAGTCTTTCTTTGACAGCCAGCCTGAAGTCACAGTTGCTGTACTGCAGAGACTGGTAAAGCCCCATGGCAATGCTGATGTTCTCTGGATCCAGCCTGGGAACATTGTGCAAGAGGATCCGGTTGCACTTGTCCAGCAGAGGACGGTGGCTGAACTTGATGTTGCGCAGGAATTGCACTACTCTTCGAGGGTTGTTATAATTTGAGGGATCCGATATGTCCAGGAGATGGTCTGCCCTGCTGATGAGTGCATCTCGCAGACGAGTAGACACCAAGGCTGACACGCTAATCATCAGTGTAGTTAGGATCCTAGGAATTTAGCCAGATGTTAGATGTACAAAAAGACTTGATCTCTCGAAGGGATTTGATTATTCTAGTCTTATTACCTACCTGGCATCATCAATAGATGACAGCTTCTGGTCCACAATATCAGTGATTTGGCCCATCAGAGGACTGTATTGAAGGTGTTGATCACTTAGACAAATGGCAAACTTGGAGAGGGACGACATTGGAAACCTGCAAATCAATGAAATTTATGTAGCCTCTTATTAAGTCAAAACAAGCCAACAAAAAAGAAAACATAATTTAGTCATACCCATCTATTCTGAGCCATGCCTCTGACACCAGCTGCTGAACAAGAGAGTCATGATGATCCACATTAAGCCTAAAAGAGGGCCAATAATAATAAGTTATGATAAATATTTCACAGTCACAAAAACACTTAAATTGATAAAGTGTGTACTTCTTACTGTACCTGAGAACATTATAAAGCATGTCTACCAGCATGATATCATCCATAAGGGCAATTTTGTTCTCTGCCAAAACACGGAGTGTCAAGAACTGTGGGTGGTTCTTGATGAAGTCAATAGTCCTGAGCAGTTGTGGTTTCTCCTTCTGAAACTGCCACAGCATCCCCACTGCACAAGCAACATGGTTCACAGCGAGCTTTGCCTTGTTCTTGCCCACCACTTCAAACACTTGTTCTTCTGCAGAACAAAGCTGCAGCTGCTCCAGAACCTGATTCCGGTTCACTGTCCCGCCATGAAGACACCTGCGGAGGCAGGAGTTCACCAACCGGAATCGATACATAACCACAGACCTGGGCTCAATTCAAGTGCAAACTGAGGTCCTCATTATTGCACAGTAGCCACTGTCCACCAACTATCAAACCCACAAGTAAACCAGTTCTTAATAACATTCGCAGGCTTAGTATCCATAGGCAAGAGATGCTAGATGTTCGTTATGGATCAGCGACATCTGCAGAAAAAAGTACATCAACAAACACACATGACATTTTAACATGTATCATAAGTAAAACGTACTTAGCTTTAAGATATATGTAAGAAAACACTTGCCAAACTGTTAACTAATCTAAATGTGACTTGCTGGTCTCAAAAACAAGATTAATCTTGTTACAGAAAAACAAGCAAACTTCCCCATCACAGTATGTTTA
This sequence comes from Holocentrus rufus, assembly GCA_900302615.1. NCBI lineage: Eukaryota > Metazoa > Chordata > Actinopteri > Holocentriformes > Holocentridae > Holocentrus > Holocentrus rufus. Next base: position 31,424 of record OMLF01056451.1, on the reverse strand, counting down.
TGACTTTCCTTTACCTTTGGTCTTGCCTCTACAGTCAAGTGTGCCGCCCCGACCACTAAGTTAGCGAATGAGCTATTCACGTGGGGAGACAATGGGGAGACAATGATAAAAATTAGGACTGATGAACCCGGACACACTTTGCTAAACTCTGAGTGAGATTTCTGCCTATATAGAAGCCATATGCTTTTTGTCTTTCACGGACAGGAATGAAAATTTCTCGTAAAAACTCAGTTAGCATGTGTGCTAAAATCTTTCACTTCCCTAGCAGTGACATAACGCAGAATGTCAACGATTGCGTGCGCTCCTTTTACAGAACAGGCTATCTAGAAGTAGTACGACATGGGTGGAGCTACCTTCCAAATCCAAGTATATCACAGGCTGCAAATCCACTGGTCACATTTCAGACCGTACCGTATACATTTCGAAATAAACACATTTTACAAAAATCATATTTTGAGTAAACTGACTGATCATCAATCTACGGCGGTTGAAAGTTATAGCCTGCTGAAGGGGATGGAGATGGATGCAATGTACTACGTTAATTACGTGAGCGCCATGCTAATATTACACCCATTGCAGCCCATAACAAGTATATTATGGTTATTAAATCGGTCTAATAAAGCAAATGCTTTGGCCTGCTGAGAAACAACTGAATTCACGAAGTTGTTTTAACGTTTGCCCTAGCTCGGTAGGCACCGTGCCCCGCCGGGACGTCTTCAGAAATAGAACAAACGCCAATTACTAATCCGTCTGCACGTGGGGGAAGTCGTCTTCTGTACGTTGACTGGCGCACCATTCCCGAAATGCATTGACGTCCCCGTCGCGCCATCTTTAGAAAACACTGAGTTAGGCACTGAATGAAACTTGATTTTCATTGTTTATGAGTACTGTTTGTCTCACGGAATAATAGTCTTGGTGCTCAAGGTAGGGTAATTAAACCTGTTTCATGGCTGAGTGAAATATGTGTTTGTAGCTACAAAGTTTAAGTACGGGTCGCATGTTGAAGAATCCATGTTAATGTTTCTGGCTAACTTGCTAATGTTAACATCAGGCCGACGTACAAGAGCTGTCTTTGGTGATGTTCCGATCTACAGTCCCGGTCCGGTTCGTTGGTGATTTTCTATTGGAGGAATGTGCAAAGTGCTCTGCACACTGGGGTCAATGAGATATGCTTCGCGCTTGTTAGTTAACGTTAGCTTGCGACTAAACAACAAACTAGCTAACCATTAGCTGTTAACAGACAGCTAACATCGCGGGCTTAACCTTGTCCGTATTCAAAATAACCATCAGTAGATTTCGGTGTACGCATTTTGTTTTCCATGCAAATGTTTTAGCAAGAGAAATAAAAAGTTGTTGATTCGGTTGTTTAGATATAAATGGCAGTTAATTTAACTCTGTATGGCGGTGAGTAATTGATAACTGAATTTGACGGTTCACCCACAATTGGTTACTTCTTGTTATCTATGTTTTTTTTTTTAGCAAAGTATTTGGTGAGTGCAGGTGATCATGGGGATCAAGGTTCAGCGCCCTCGGTGCTTCCTTGATATTGGAATCAGTAACGTGCTTGGTAAGAGGAAGTCACTTAATCAGACGGCTACTTACCCATGTTCAGCATCTCAATGAAATCATCTGGATTTTTTTGTTGTTGTTGTTGACTGTGCATTATGTTCACAGTTGGCCGAGTCGTGGTGGAATTGTTTTCAGATGTCTGCCCCAAAACGTGTGAAAACTTCAGATGCCTCTGCACAGGTGAATTGAATTGTGTCCTGTGGCATAGGATATTTAAAGCAGAAAGCTAACAGTCGTTGGTTTTCTTAGCGTCACTGCTTGTTATTGAATGATGCTATTGTTTCTCTCAGGTGAGAAAGGCATCGGTAAAGGAACGCAGAAACCTCTGCATTATAAAGGATGCCTGTTCCATAGAATTGTCAAGGATTTCATGATTCAAGGAGGAGACTTCAGTGAAGGTATGTTTATGACTGTCTTTTTAATCTCATAACCCCTCATGTAAACACAGGGCCACTCCAAGTGCTTTGAGAATAGGACAACTGCAAATCTGTTAGTGTTTATCAGTATCAGAAAGTCATCAGTTTTTTACTATGTTACTATCTTGATGGTGTTGACAGTGGGAACAAAATTAAATTATATTTAGTTTACCAACAATCTACAAATATGTTTTAGATAGGAATGTACAGGTAAGCATGTGAGTCTCAGTTCCTCTGTGAGTCTCAGTTCCTCTGTGATGTTTTATTTAATTGCTTTCCATTACAGGGAATGGAAGAGGAGGCGAATCTATCTATGGAGGTTTTTTTGAAGGTAAAAAGAGCTACTCTTAAGGTTTTAATTGTTGTCTTAATTTAGATTGGCTTCATTGTGCTTATACTGTCTTATATTTTCCACAGATGAAAGCTTTTCTGTCAAACATAACAAGGAGTACCTTCTGTCCATGGCAAACAGGGGTAAAGATACGAATGGATCACAGTTTTTCATGTAAGCAGTACATCTATTGTTCTGTTGTCAGTTTGATATATATATCTTTTGATCAATAGTTAGTCCCATCATTCTCATGTCACACTTACAAACTAAAATATGTCTTCTCTCACTCCTGCTACATCTTTCTTTAGAACAACAAAACCTTCTCCACATCTCGATGGGTAAGTGCTTGGCTATGTATGAAGTTTTGATTCAGTCATTATGATTACTTATTTGACAATGGTGTGTTGTGCATATAGCTCAACACAAGTGTCTTTCCTCCCTCAGTGTCCATGTGGTGTTTGGTCATGTGATCTCTGGCCAAGAGGTTGTTCAGACCATGGAGAACCAGAAAACAGACCCCAATAGTAGACCATATGCCGAGGTGAAAGTTTTGAACTGTGGAGAGCTGGTCCCTAAAACAAAAGGTTTGTTTGGAGCATTTTCAAAAGTTCCACAGAGTTTCAAAGTTCGACTTCTGCTTTCGCTTCCATCATCTTGGCAGATACAGTTTGTAGAACTTGTAAAACGATGCTTGCTAATGAACTCGTCAAACGTTTGCAGCAAAGAAAGATGACAAAAAAGAGAGGGCTTCCTCCAGCGCCAGCAGCAGCTCCAGTGACTCTGACAGCTCCTCTGAATCTTCCTCTGATTCTGAGGATTCTGAGAAAGAATCTAAGAAGCGGAAGAAGAAGGCGAAAAAGCAAAAGAAGAAACAGAAGAAGAAAATTAAGAAAAGGTATATAATGATATTCTTCATATTTTCTCTCTCTGCAGTGTTAACAGCAGTCTGTGTTTTAATTCTGAGCCACAATGTCTTCCTAGGTCAGAGGCTGGCAGCGCTGAAGAGAAAGAAGAAGAAGAGCCGATTTTATCTAGTGTGCGTCCTGAAGAAATTCCAGCCATCCCTGAGAATCGATTCCTCATGAGGAGAAGTCCACAGCCAGTCCAGAAGCAGAAAGAGGAGGCTGGAAAAAACGAGAGGAAAAAAGAGGAAAGACCAAGGGACAGGTTAGTTTTATTCAGAATATGCTTTATTTTTTGGTTGGACTTAATTTGCTATTGTCTTTTAATTTTCATGTTTTTTTCTGTTTTCCTGGCAGATCATTTAATTCTCAGTCAACATATCACAGAAGACTTGTGATGACACGGTCCGGCAGGAAGATAAAAGGCAGGGGTCCAAGGGTAGGTACATAAAACTTTCGTGACTTTGTCACACTTCATGTTCTGTCTGATGAGACTGGAGTCCATCAAGTAGCATTGATAGTGCAATGACACAGAGTCGATTGCCCAATTCCATTTTGCTAGCTTTTAACAATTTAATGAGAGCTATGCAGGATTTGTGCAAATAAAAGTTGCGATTGGCTTGTCTTCCTCTCCTCCAGCGTTACCGGACACCATCACGCTCTCGTTCAAGGTCCAGGGATCGCTTTCGGCGTAGTGAAACTCCTCTGCACTGGCGACAGGAGATGCAGCGCCAGAGGATGAGGGCAGTCACCGGAGAGCGGTGGATTAAGGGTGACAAGTAAGATGTTGCTGCTGTCTTTGTTTGACTCATTATGATGTGGGACAAAAGTAGAATAACCGCACAAAGTATCAGAGCTGCATAAAATTACAGAGGAAACACTGCAGTGACAAAAATCCCAGCACACTATTGCAAAGTGAATGCAATGTGAAACACCAAAGCAGTGGCTGCATTTAACTAAAGTGGATTATTATTTTAAATGTAGTTGTATAGCACTTGACAGAAACAAAGTATACAGACTTCTTCGCAATCAAGGCTAAGAAATGCAGTTAGACAAGGAAATAAGACAGGAAAACAAAGAGGGCACGAACAATAATGGAAAATGAAACATCACTATAACATCATTATACAAAAGCCAGTCCGTAGAGATACGTCTTTTAGAAATGATACTGATTCTGCCAACAAGAGTTTTGTGGGAAGGTTGCTCCAAAAAATATGATGACTGCCAGTCAAGGCCTTGAAACGGCATGGAGCCGGAGGCCGAGGGAACCGGTCTCCATAAAGCTCACAGCAGGCATTAAAGAAGCACATGGTGAATGCAGGCAATCTGCAATAAAAACAGCAATGCTGATATTTACCTTCACAGTCTAGTTTAGCTTCACAGATTCCTTTTGTACCTGCTTTCCCCAGTTTTAGTTGTTGCTATGACTTCCCTGCACTTGCCAACCACACACAGTCTCATCAGTGGCCGTGCCCACAAGGGAGGCACCAAACGTGTTATCTGGGGCCAATTCAGATTAAGGCCAATACCAATTGCCGTTTATTTTCTCTTTTCCAACCTTCTCTTTTTTCCAACCATGTGAGCGGCTGATGACTGATCCTGTCCCCAAGTGAAATGATGCATTTTATCCAGACTTTATACCAACAAATGCACATCATGTAAAATTGTACAACAAGCATAACAAGTGACACACAAATACAGTTCTGTGTTAAACAAATTGTTTTTAAGGCCGTTTAACATAGCAGGCTTATCCATGTACAAATAAATGGTAGGTTTTATGCAAACATAGTCATTATATGTTAGCATTGGCTTGATGACTTAGGTGTGTAATCACCAGTTTCCACAGGTGGTTTTTCATTGTGGCAGCACATGTTCAATAAGTTAAAACTGGTTCTAATCTATGATTGTAGGCTGGGAAGTTCAAAATGCATCATCAGTGACAGACAGACGACATGTGCTGCTAATATTCTGCTGCCAGCCACAAATTTACTTTTCAAAGCATACACTTTGTTTGACCACTTTACTGATTCAATAGCATTAACTTGTTTGGATCAGGCAGTAATCAGACAGTTGCTGATGACTTGTTCAGGGTGTCTATCAGCTGATGACACCCAGATGATGATTGATGGTCAATCAATTGCTGCATCCCTAGTGCTCAAGAAACGTTAATGCTCCAAAACATCTGTATACATACTGGCATACAGACAGACAGACACATACTGAAATTATATGATCAGCCTTGTCTGCTTGTTGTCTTAAAGAAAATAAAAATACCCTTATGTGCCCAGGCTCATAAGGGTTAAGAGGTCAGATGTAACTGTCTTCAGTTTTTAAACTAACAAATAGTGAGTGAAGTAATGACCAGTGATGAGCAATAAGAAACTATTACAGTCAGAGAAATGACTGGTGTAGTTTTTAATGTTTTGGATCATTTGTGTAATTAAAATTTAACATTAGGTATTAGATGTGTAGTAAGCACATCAATAAAAATGTTTAAACAACTTTATTATAGCAAGCTTTCGGAATTCTGTAACTCTGTCTAGTGTCATCTGTCCTGTTGTAAAGGTGATTTTGTCCCTGCAGTGTTTCACATTTTCCCTGCTCTGTTTACAGAGGTGATATGACTGAGGCCAAGGATGAAGCTGCCAGAGCTCCCAGAGGAGAGGGAAGAACATCAGAAACCAAGCATGAACACACATCTGAGGGTAAAAAAGACAAGAAAGGTCGGTCGCACAGATCCAAAAGCAAAGAAAAGGACACTTCAAAGAAGGAAGACAAGCATAGCAAACACAAGGCAAATAAAAGAGCCAAATCTCACAGCCGCAGTAAAAGCAGAGACAGGGGTAGATCCAAAAGCAGAGAGAGGGATCACAAGCACAAAAGTGATGACAGAAGAGGGCGCTCCAGAAGCAAAGACAGAAAAGCCAATAAAGAGAAAGCAAAAGAGTCCGAATCTGATCAAAGCAAAGAGAGAAATAAGCGTCCCGAGTCCGATAAAAAGCATAGAGAAGATACGAAAGGAAGAAACGGCGAGAGAGTCAGGACAAAGTCACAAAGCGAGGAGAGATCCGCTGTGAAAGACGGACACAGATCGAATAGCGGGAGCAGGCATAAGGGTAGAGCCGCGTCATCGAGAGACAAAGAGGAACGACGGGAGAAAGACAGAGAGAGGGCCAGGGAGCGCAGCAGGAGCGCAGAGGGACGGCACGACAGGAGGCGAGGGACCTCCAGGAATACAGATCGAACAAGGAGTCCGGACAGAAATAAGACCAGAGACTCGCACAGAGGCAGGCGCTCTCGGAGTAAGAGCAACAACAGGAACCATAGTAAAGACCAGCCATCGCATAGAAAAGATAAAGACGGAGAATCCGCCCACCGCAGGAACTCTAAGAGCAGACGCAGCAGCAGCTCAGAGAGCGACGGGGAGGAGAAGAGGAAGAGCAGAAAGAGCCCCGACTCCAAAACGAGAAGAGCAGACAGCCGACGGAGGGAGTCGTCTCCCAAATCCAGAGACAGCAGAAGAAGCCCGAGAAAAGATCGCAGTTCAAAAGGCAAAGACAGAAACCACAGCAAGAGGAACAGATCAAGCTCCAGCTCAAGCTCTGATGACAGTGATTGAGCCTTTAGTTTTCATCCCACTTGATCTGAAGAAGTCTGAGGTTTTTATTTTGAACGCTTTGATAAATGATATCTTGGCTTTACAATAGTTCAGTTCTAGAAAGTTTATAAAAAACAAAAAAAAACAAATTTGAAAGAGTTCACTGCAACAGAGAATCTTTTTTAATTCTTGTTCTCTAATACATTTTTACTGTACTTTTTTCTTTCTTTTTTTTTGTTATTTAATGCAGTCTGTTTTGGGGATAAGGATGTAGTGACTGTCCAAGTTTACCACATGTCTAACTTTTACTAGACAAGTTGTTTTAGTGCAACAGTTCATGTGTAAGAACATCACAGTATCTTTTTTTTTTTCTTGCATGCTTATCCCTGTTTCATTGTTGGATAAAAAAATGTAGATCATGACCTATTACTGTCATTTTTTTTTTGTAACCTGATTTTGAGATACCAACGGTTTGCTTTTCAAATGGAAAAAAGATGTCAGTGTAATGTTATAGATACTACATAAATTGAATTTGTATAATTCTCTTTTGTGAAAGTTGTTTTTAACATCAAGTGCCCATAAGAATATGGAATTGTGGGAATTGAATTTAAAAATTCTGATTTGGCTTTTAAGTAAACAGTTGCTCCAACATAATGAAAATATAACGTTATTTATACCCTTTGGTGATCCAAACAGTTGTAGCATTAATAGGGTAAATTATTTACTGTGTTCCTCTATCGTGTCTCTATGGTCTTTTGCTCCCACAATAGATTCTACTGAAGAGTGCTGTTATATTGATGATTGTTTCCCAAAAGGCCAAATTCATAGCCACATAAAGGTCACTCTGCTTAAAACACGTATGAATTCAAAATTCAATTTTCTGGATTAATTTTAAATCTATCATGCAATCTGCTGCAAAATTGGATGAGGGTGACATGCATTTATTGTGAATGCAATTAATTTCTGTGCTTGGATATACTGTGTCACAGATGCATACATCAATGATTTTATAACCTTGATTTCACACTGCACTGGTATGTCATCTACTGACTTTGCCGTGTGGCATCCTACTGCCATATGAATCCAAGTCGCTTCTTGCCTTCTTGAATATACACGGCCTCATTGAGCTCTTTAATGTTCTGGGTTGTAGCAGACACATATTTGGGCATCTGAGCACCAGTAGTATCTTGAATTTGGTAGCTAGACTTCACTCCGCCAAAAATGGGACCAAGCCCTCCAAGTCCTTCCCTGGCAGCTTTGCGGAGTGGAAGGACGTTTCGCTGAGCCTCGGCTGCTGCGTCGATTATCTGCTTTGTGTAGAGTTGGAATTGCCTCTCCTCCTCTGCCATAAGAGCTTTGTTCTCTGCTTCAAAGTCGTGTTGCTCTTTTGTCAGCTGCTGATACCTGGCACTTTTCTCAGCCTACAGATGAAAGATGGGAGATAATTGTCAAACAAACTTACTTTTCTTTCAGAGAACAAAACCTGCAGTTTAGAGAACGGTATATTTCAGGAAATGTAGTGGAAATACTCGCAAAACTAGGTCTAACATTACCGTTTGATTCTCATTGATATTTTGTATATGTCTTGCATCCTCCATCATTTTCTGAGCCTTCAGCTGTTGTTTCTCCAGAAATATTCTGTCAGCCTCTTTCTTGGCCTGCAGTGTGTCCAAGGCGTTCTCATGTGCCGCCGAGTCCCTCTTCTCCTTTTCCTGTTTCTGATGAAACAGCTGGTGTTAACAGGTGTATGTACACATTGACAGCTACTGCTGCATGAAAACAGCGATCATAACGTGAGAGAAACTTGATTTTCATCTCAACGTCCATGCAATTAGTTGCAGGTTGCAAATGAAACTTTTACTGTTGCCGTGTCAACAAACCCATATGGAACATTCCAAAGGATCATGCAAACCAAATTTACAATTTTTACTGGATTGTTTGCTTGGAACTACCAACACAACTAAGTTGCATAGAACTGAAGTTGTATTTCAGTTGCACCACGTAAAGCCAGCCTAACTGAAAATAATCAACAGGGTTTGAATGTCTTTCATGGACCTTGATGTGCAGATAAAATACCTTGGAGACTGTTAAGTTTCACTAGAAAATGGAATAACAAGGATTTCATGTGACAGTTGTATCTTTTGCAGTGTTTGCAAGGTTCATGCAGCATCTGAGCCTTTGTTACCATGGCTTCTCTGTGTGCAGCAATAGAATTGAGCATAGCAGCCCTCTTCTCCTCCTCCTCCCTCTGCTGCTCTGCCTGCTTTGCCTCTTGCTCAGCGACGGCCCTGGCAATTCTCTCCTCCTCATTGATGGCCTGTTCCTGCAGTGTGGCTGTTAGTTTGTCCATGATCTTGTCCCTGTGTAACTGGGCCTCTCTAAAGAATAAAGTATTCAGTAAATCACATGATAACACCTGTGATTCATAGTAGTTTTTGATATCTACGTGCAATTCATGATCTTGATCTGGGTGCTCCTGCCCTGTGGCTTTGGTGCATCTCTTGTTTGACGAGGACTTACCTCAACAACTCTGTCTCCTTCTCTTTCCTTAACTTGGTCATCTTTTGCTTTGCAGAGACAAAAAGTTGTCTTCGCTCTTCCTCCACCTCCTCTTTTTGTGCATCCATTTTCCTTATGATGTCTCTATTGGAGAGATACTCCTATAAATGCATGGAATCTGTTAGTGCACACCGGTGTCTAAATATGATAAAAACACATTCTGACAACCCGTACCCCAAAGACTTACAAGGTGAGCTTCCATGATGCTTCTCTTTTGCTCACGTTTTTTTTCCTCCTCCATTCTTTGCTCGCACAGATAAATTTCTCGAAGGCGCTGGATTTCCTCTCCCTCCGTCTTGTCCTTTAGTTTCTCTTGCTCTCTTGCCAGTTCATTTTCCTTTATTCTGAAGTACAGGGATCATACACTCATTAGCAATCAAGCACTTTCCTTCAGCCTTATTCTCAGGTGAAATTTGAAATAGTGGGCACACTGGGCTGTTGACATTTAATGTAATGTGTTTTATGTGCGAGGCTTACTTCTTTATCAAATCCTCTGTAACAGCCTGCCTCTCCTGCTTTTTCTGAAGCGCTTGCTGCTGCTCCTTTCTCAAAGCCTCATCCTCCCTGGACTTCTCCATGGTCAAGAAGTCTTTCTCCAAATCTTTAGAAGTACTCTGTATTCTTTGCTTCAGCTCAACTTGTGCCTCCCTCTCCTTCAGGACTTCAGTCAGCAGGAGTGCGCGCTGTACAAATGGAAAAATCATGTAATTATCCCAAACGACACATTGCATGTACAAGTGATAATATAATAGTGTAAAATATGTCATTTCCCAAAGGATGCACACATGAAATCCTTTGACACGGTCAGTCTGATAATATTGCTGAGCCCTGGCTTTGCCGATGGCTTCCTTCCGCTTCTGTTCCTGGTATTTGGCCTCTTCTATATCCGTTAATTTCCTCTGTTCTTCCTCTTTATGCTCCCGAATCTTCTTTGCCTCTAGCTTCTTTTGCCTTTGCCCCTGTGATAAATATGGTAGGCATACAGACTTTTTTTCAGCAGAATATTGTGCTCCTTGCAAGTTTAAAAGGACATTTAAGTTTTTAGAAAAGTAAATAATAGGGGGTCCACTTACAGCGATGGTGTTGGACCAGAATTTCACCACCTCTTTTGATTTCAGATGCATGGCCTCTCTTTGATGTGCTGCCTCTCTGATACTCTGCTTGTATTCATTAACCTGGTTTACACTATCTTGAATCCTCTGCCATTCAGCTTTGGGCAAAACAGTGACTTGTCGAAGATCTGCTGGTTGGATCATCCTGCTGGCTTCTTCATCTGAACACACTGGAGAAAGAAACCGTAGAAAGTGAACAAAATGTAAACCTTTGCACCAAACACTAAGTACATCAAGATCATGATGATAGAGTGACACAAGCAGTTATGTTTTGGTGTATTGAGACTGTTATGACCCACATTTTTATGGATTATGATGGGGACAAATATCTAAATAAAATGCAAAGAAAACTTGATTATTACAAGTGCTGGGTTTTTGCTTATGAGAATAACGGGATGCATGCAGTCAACAGTGTGACTGACTTAATATGCCCCATGATCGACAGCTTATTGAGCAAATGTCTTTGTACACCCAAATGCTGCAAGTTAACTCCAATTATTTTTTGTTTCCCTTGCTCTTACCTTTCTTACTGGATCCTCTCCGTCGACCATGCTGCACCACTGATGCTGCCATATGGAAAGCCTTGATATTTCCCCCCCAGATGTCTGAAACAAACTAATCTAGATCACTGTGAAATATCCACCTGTATCATGGCAGCTGTGTGGAGTATGTAAAGATTAAAAACAACCTTGGCTAGGAAAACTTTGCCCGTACACTGTCTGCACAGAGCAAAGACATGCTAACATTTGTTATTGTGTATCCGAGCAACACCTGAACCAATCAGAACCCGTTACGCTGCTCAACGATAGATGGCACCATTTCCTCAACAGCAATGGAAGGATAACTGGATTTTTTTTTTTTTTTTTTTTTTGGTTACATGTCTAGTCCCCCTAATAAAACTGTACTTAGGCCACTTTTCACCCTACTGATTGGCCAGCGAGTGCATTATAATGTGTTTGTCTTGTTCTGAGTCTTAAAGTCATTTCTAATCGATATATGTCAAACTAATGTCTAATATGTCGCTTTGCAATAGGGTTTCAAAGCTATATGCTGACATAAATACACAAGGCCTACCGGGTGTTTCACTACGTGTGTTCACAACACATTACAATAGTTTTGTTGTATCACAGAATTCTCTAAGATTCATTTAATCATGCATGTATGCCTGCATGCATCCACTACAGGGACAACAGACTTATGGATATATGGATATATATATATTTTCAACCAAATTATTATTTTTATGTGTTCCAAAATTACGTTTTCAAGCAAATCCAATCGTGTCAGCATGTCAAACTGAGCCAGTAATGCAAATCACAAAAGAGGCAGCGTGTCATGTGGTACCCTAATTGTGTCAGGTGACGGACTGTGTCTGTTGAATTAAGACTATCAAATGATTTGCTTGGTGAGACTTGCGCTGGTAAGCAAACATTGTCATACAGTAGGCTGGTCTAATTAAAGATGATTTACCTATAATATTCAAATACAAACTTTCATGTGGTACTCAATTAGTTTTAAGTCGCCATATCTTTCTTTAGGATAATTTTTTAAATCCTCAATATACTATTTACTGCAATTCATTCTAGTAATGCTGCTAAGTGAATTTGTTTTGCTGCAATACTTGTATGCTGGCCTTGTCATCCTAAACTTTCTCTAATCAGGTCAAATTAGTGCTCTTTATGCAATTATATCTACGTCAAACCAGGAGATGCATGAAGAGGCGGGTTTAGTTTGAAAGGGGCTGTCTCTGTCCGAGATAACCATTCAAAACCAACAGAGGGAAAGCAACTTGCTGTGTCCATCAATTTTACGAAAGCATCACCCATTCAACAGAAAGTACCCACTCCAAGCAAGTCAACCAGAGGAAACTGCAAGATGGCCCCGGTTTCCGTCAAAAGTGTTTTAATCAGTGAAAGTGTCGATCCTTGCTGCAAGAAGATTCTTGAAGAAAATGGAATCCGGGTCACGGAAAAGCAAAATATGAAAAAGGATGATTTGATTGCGGAGATAAAGGTATGATTACTATTGGTAACGACTGCTTCAACATCGTTTTATTCAGTGCCTGTATCATGCATGTTTCAGGATGTAGACGGTTTTCTTCTTCTTAGTTGCCTCTCAGTAAGTTTTTTCCGCTTTAGTTGGCGTTATTTTTTAGCACTTGAAACTGATAGCTGCAGTTTCTTGAGAAAAACACAGATCGATAATATAGACTGCAGAATTTATATAATCTCGCGCACTAAGTTTAGCAATGTTACAAGGTGTACTAACTGTAATTTTGGGCTCAGGAGCCATGCTTTCACTCATCGAGTTTTGCACGTTTTCCTTGGTTGAGGTGAGAAGAAAGGATTGTTGGCCTTGCACCGCCCCTTGTGAATATGATGCAACTGCATCCCTGACTTGCTGAGTTCTCGCATCATTTTCTGCGTGCCCCACATGCAACATGTTGGAACGAGAAATTCCTCTGTTTATGCAACAAATGTTCTGTGTCCCTACCAAAAGCCGTTTACCTTTGCACAAAGTCATTGTTAAATTTGGAATGGCTTCAGTCTAAAACTGTGGTGCACCAATACTCGAGCAGACTAGATGGGTAGTAGCGTCTCTACAAGTCTACAGGTACAGCAACAGCAGCTATCTTGCACAATACTCAGGGCTAACTGTTAAATTAATCCACAGAACTATGATGGTCTCGTGGTTAGATCTGCAACCAAGGTTACAGCTGATGTCATTAATGCTGCTAGTAATCTCAAAATTGTTGGAAGAGCTGGGACTGGTGTGGACAATGTGGATGTGGACGCTGCCACTAAAAAGGGCATCATAGTCATGAAGTAAGTGTGCAAAGTATATTACACAACCACATGCTTGATGTTCTCTTGTTCACATCAGTTATTTTGCAGTTCTCCTCTCTGTTTGGTCTTGAGTATTACGATGTATGTTAATATGAGCTGTTTGTTTCCAGCACACCAAGTGGCAACACCATCAGTGCTGCCGAGCTGACATGTGCCCTGCTGATGAGCCTCTCAAGGCAAGATGATTAACCGTTTTGCAGTTATTGGCAACAACACAGTTTTCACATGCCACTTCATGCGCTGAGGTAATTGTTTCTCATCACATGAAAATAAAAACAGGAATCTCTTTGCAGACATGTGCCTCAAGCTGCAATGTCTATGAAAGCAGGCAACTGGGATCGCAAAAAGGTAAGTGGAGAATTTTGGTTGCCCCCATGTGCCGCACTGTATGAATGAGTGTGTTTGCAGTTGGCACACAAAGCAATTATTGTTGCATGGTCTGCCCCATTGTTCATCCAGTCATCACTAATCAGATGTGAGGGTTGAATCCATGCTGTTTTAAACTTCTTAGGCCTCTTGTCTCTAATTTTGCAGTTCATGGGTGCAGAGCTGTATGGCAAAACACTGGGAATTATTGGACTTGGAAGAATAGGGAAGGAAGTAGCTTCCAGAATGCAGTCATTTGGCATGAAGGTATGTGAGATCACAAGATTGTGCCCGTATTTTATCGATTGATTGCACTGTAATATTTAGATGAAATAAATATGATAACATGGGTTTTTTCCTGTCAGACCATTGGCTATGATCCAATTACTCCACCTGAGGTGTCAGCCAGCTGGGGAGTGCAGCAGATGTCTCTGGATCAGCTTTGGCCCCAGTGTGACTATATTACTGTCCACACTCCTCTGATGCCCTCCACTGCTGGTGAGTTTTACTGAGGTTGTGCTCACTGGAGATCAGTACTATTGAGATGATCATTTTGACATTTCTTCTCAAATGTTCTCATTTATCCAAGGTCTACTTAATGATGACACGTTTGCTAAGTGCAAGAAAGGAGTGAAGGTTGTGAACTGTGCACGTGGGGGCATCATCGATGAGGCTGCTCTCCTCAGAGCTTTGGAGTCTGGACAGTGTGGTGGAGCGGGGCTTGATGTCTTTGTTGAGGCAAGAAAAGTGGAATTGCAAATCATAGCCACACCAGTTTTTAATTTGAGATATTTTTGATTGAAAAAAATATAATTTTGCAGTTTGATACTGATGAAACGATTCTGTGTAACAACAGTAGATTGTTTTCCTGATCATGTTGCTGGATCAGCATTCACTGTTGACAATGAAGATGCTATAGCCACATCTTACTTTGTGGGATGTTTGCACAGGAGCCACCGAAGGACCGCTCACTGGTAGACCATCCCAATGTCATCAGCTGTCCTCACCTGGGAGCCAGTACCAAGGAGGCACAGGCGCGTTGTGGACAGGACATTGCCCTGCAGATTGTGGACATGGTGAAGGGCAAGAGCCTGATTGGAGCAGTGAGTTCTACTTGTATGCTTAAACCTTCTCTAAGGATGACTTATCAGAGCTTGAAAGGTTTTTTTTTTATGCCAAAACTTGTAACACAGAATTGCAAATCCAAGGTTACTGACAACAAAACCTCAATATACAGTGGTTTTACATACATTAGTAACATTTTTTCCACATATTTGGAACCAAGGATTGTGTGGGAGTAATGATGCACGTGATTTGGTGCATTCCTTTGGTTATATTTAACCAAGGAAGACATTATGCTCTGTATTCAGGCACAATTGTGCACATATTGGTTCATACAGTGAAGTGACATTCCTTCTTATTTAACTTTCTTTTTAAAACTGATTACATGTAAGCATGTAATTCCACTGTAATCAGCAAAGCACATAAAGATGCAGAAAGGAAGTATTCATTCCTGCAAGTGTAAATGCAAAGATTGCTTCTAGTCTGTGATCCATATAAACTGCTGCATTCTTCAACTCCCCCCTCCACCAACCCTGTTTGCCATCTATTCCATCTCAGAATAATTTCACTTTTGTTTCATTGCACTATGGAACACATGAAACATGACTTACTGCAGCCATCGCTCATGACCTGAGCGACGACGCAGTTCACAGCCCCCGCTACCACTCTGCTGGAAAAAGGGTAAAAAGACATAATCTTCTCAGGTAAAAACTGTAACATGAGGCCTGATGATTGGAGGGGAAGCGTGGGCATTGACACTGAGTTTTACTTTCCCATGTGCAATGCCTTCAAAAAGTACTCGACACCCTTGACTTTGATAACGCCACACCAGGTGATTCACCAATGAGCAAACACTCAGCCAGAGAGGAGGAGCTAATTGGTGTAATAATCTGGTGTAACCTGCATGTCCACATACTCTTGGCTTTCCGTGGCACACGATACATATCCCCAGGTGTTATAGGATGCATGTGTGAACACATTTGCCAGTACACCACGTTCGATCTGGCAGTTCGCTTTGGCCTTTGATGTTGATGTTGCAAGCGTGATGTTTTGATACCATTAAGTTCACAGAAACATAGACACTCCTTTGTACCTGTGCCAGATCTGTGCCTCCACAATTCTCCCAGAGTTCAAATATTGAGAGTTGACAAAAGCTTCATTATTAGGAAATGTGAAAAATATGGAACTACTCAGCTACTTGTTGGACCAAACTGTCAGCCAACATAATAAATTTGAGTTGGAAATGGGACTGTTCTGGGATTTAGTGGAGGGGATTGATAGTTTGGGAAAGTTTAGGACAAGTGGTATAGCATTGTGTGGGACTTGCAGAGGTTAGAGGGAGCACCCCTTGTGGGCCTCAAACAACTGATTGTATGGTATTACACAGATTCTTGTCTGCTCAGGGGAGGTTGCTGTGATTTTAATGGAGCTGGAAAATTGCCAGGGAAAAACACCAGATCAGCTTTGCCAAGTCTGAATTTGAAATGATGGGTACATATCCATGTGTCCCGACATGCAGGTGTGTGAGAGTGTGTGCCACCAAGTGCTGCTAATAAAAGCGCTGTTTTTGATCTTGTCCCCGTACAGGTAAATGCACAGGTTTTGGCAAGCACATTTTCCCAGGAGTCTCACCAGTGGATCAAACTTGGTGAAGCCATTGGAGCTGTGCTGCAGTCGTGCACCACTTCTAAACAACCATTCAGCCAGGTCCAAATCACCACTGAAGGTAAAAAGTCTCTTATGTTACGAGGGTATAAAATTGTTATCATTTCTATGAACAAATGAGTTCACATGGCCTAGTTCATCATTGTCAAACCTATAAAGTGTTAATTAGATGCCAAGAATGAAAGCCAGCAGTGCTTTGAGTCCAGAGACTGAGGATCACTGATCTAACTAGTTTACTTAACCAGTGACCTGGAAGCAAGAATGAGAGAGGGGATGTCATGTGATGGGAAGAGGGTCTTATAATGCTGTGTTCTGCCTCCCTCTGGTGGTATGATTTTGAAACATGCTGTATTTGCTGCAAGCAAGGCACAAATGCATTTGTAAATACAATAAAATCTGAGGGGTGCATTTTGCTGTTTGTGTGTAAACCGATTTTCTATAATGAACCATTTTATTTTTTAAATGTTTCACTTTCTCAGCAGTGGCATTCACTTTGTATTGTTTTCTACAAACCAGGGGATTGCCTGAAGACTTCCACTGGTTACATGACTTCAGCCGTAATGGTTGGGCTGCTTACCAGTGAATCCAACGGTTGCCCCAACCTTGTCAATGTGCTGACCCTAGCCAAGGAGTCTGGAATTACGGTACAAAATCACCTTCCTTTGGCAATACCACATGACAATGACCGTGTTTTGAGAAAAGAATCTTATCACACATGTGGACCGACTCTTTAGGTAAACCAAAACCACAGCCAGTCGGATGGAGCTGCCCCTGGTGTCTGTAAGGTGGAGATCTTGGCCAATGGCTGCAGCTTCAAAGCCAGTGGTTCAATTCAAGGCGGCGTGCCTGTTCTGCTGGAGCTGAGCGGCAGCGTGTTCAGACAGCCGGTCTCTCTCTCCGGCAGTCTGCTGTTCTTCAAGGCCTCGGCCAGTCTTCAGCTGCTGCCTTCTGTGGCGGGTAAGACCTCAGAGTGTTACAATCACCCGGTAATGTCAAAGAAAATCCACCTTAAAGCACTTAAATAATGTTAAAAACAGTTCTGAGCGAAGTGTCTTGCAATTTGCGGTCTTTTTTTTCTTATTCCCATTAATAATTAGCCAAATGTAGATGACATGAGGTCACTTTGAGGCATTTCCAATGTAACTACAATACAAATCACTGGCAGAATTTTTGTCAGCTATCAAAACATCAGTGGTAAAAGGTTTTTGTGTTGGCCCTTCACAAATCAAAAAGCAAGGGCTTCTCTCTAGACTCGCTATTTTGTACCATTTTTCAAAAGTCATACTTGGAGGAATTCATCATAGAAGAGACAAAATACCAATTTCACAACCGACCTTTAGTTTATAATGCAATGCCGCCCCAACACATTGTTGTGCATATTTAATAAGGGGTATGAGTCTCATTTTTTTTTTATGATTTGGGTGGAAAAACTATCACATTGTGTGTTCTTTACACCTACATGTACAACACAGCTGAAGACAACAAGTTGAGGTGTGTTGTCTGTGGGTAATGTAGAAAGAGACAAGGTGGGTTGAGGGAAAAGTCAGTCAGAAAAGTAAGTAAATGACGTCAGTTCATCAGCTCAAGCACTTACCTTTCCTCACATTCTCCTTTTTGTTAAACATATTCAACCACTTAACTTTTTTTTTTCTTCTAAAGCATTTTAATCCTTTACACCGCATTCTTTTTTTAGGCTTCATATTTGGATGAAACATCGAGCTTGGACTCTCAAGACCAAAAGGCGGTGGGAGTGGCCCTTGAATTTTTGTACTTCATACCCATTATGTCTGTCATTGTTCTTCGTCTAGGATTGCTGGCCACAACTGGAGTGGAGATAAAGTCGTTCAGTGCTCCTGCAGCCCAGACTGGGGATCTGTGGTATTGTGTGGGGATGTCCTCTCTCCTCGGCGACCTCGGTGCCTTGAAGTCTTTGGTCAAGGAGGCAGCGCAGCTCACCATATAAATGAGCACAGCAGCACTTCCACAATGCTGAGATAACCTTCAGTATCTGAAAACCTAACCTTTCAAGATCTTGGTCTTAACATTTGAATACTTACATTTTGCAACTTGTTTAGAGGTTGAATACCTGCTCACATTTTGATAACCTTCTAATGTCTAGATGTTTTACATGTTTTGTTGTTGAAGCTAAACCTAAATTAAATGACTGTTTCAGTGTCATCGTGGTGTCCTCTCTTATTCCGCTCCCTTCCTTGTGTTTTATTATATCATTTTTGAAGAACTCAGTTGAGGAATTATGTTTTTTCAATTTCTGTAAAATGAGTGCAGCCAGGTCATCTTGTTATAGCTCTGCGATCTCGTGTTGGTATGTATACTGTGCACTGGTCTTAATCCTTGTTAGGATTAGGTAAAGCCTTGATGGCTGTGGAATTGGGTTCAAAATGCCATGGCAACGGAAGAAGGGGAAAACATGAATAGTGAATAGGGCAACGGCTTCTTTTATGTTCTGTGGGCGATGCACGGTCAAATTTGTGCGAGATTTGTATTCCCGCTAATGATGTCTGTCAGCTCATTTGGCGTAATGCGCCGTCCAAGAGCGCACTGTCACGAGTCTGGGCTGCAGGGATATATTTAGGCTTTAGGGGAAAATAACGGTGTTGGGTGATTCCTTTGAATGGTTGCCTGGTTTTATCAAGGACCTCCGGAGACTGAATATGGAGCAGAGGGAGTGGGGGTGGGGGGGTCCGCTCTCACACTATACACAGATACCAAAATAGGATAGAGCTGCGACCGTCCTGAGAGCTAAATTGAGGCTCATGTGTTTAGAGGAGCGTTGCTTTCGCTCAGAAGGACACTACAGAGTGTCATTGTTAAACAGCACGGGCCATTCATGGAAATACGAGGAGAGGTAAGCCCCGCAATGAATTACTACTACGAAGATCTACTAAAGAATTTAGCAGAAAACAGTGGGACAGGCAAGACTGCGTTAATATGCAGGGCGCATTTGGCAAATGAAGCACGTTCTACAATGCGGATACTAAAAATGATAACTTAGCTTATGAATCGCCATTAAAGCAGCATTTAATTATTAATGGCAACGGGACACCCCATATTTGTTTAAATGTCATTCTAGTCCTCGCGGGTCCTCAGTAATTGAAGCGTTTTTTTATTCATGAGGCTCACAATTAAATTTCCATGTCCTTTTTTTCAGTTACCATGTCAGATAAACAAGTCGAAAGCTACAGATACGACTTTTGCGATCATCACCATCCTACCGAGGTTCTGGATGCTCTGAAGCAGTTCTACATCAGTGGTTTGTTTACAGACGTTACCCTGCAATGTGGCTCCGGACAGGTTTTTCACTGTCACAAGGCGGTTCTGTCAGCCCGGAGCCCCTATTTTAAAGTCATGTTCACCGCTGATATGAGAGAGAGGTCCAATAACGTGATCAAGCTGACCGGGGTCGACTGCGAGGTTCTGGGTGTTTTGGTGAACTACATGTACACTGCTCAAGTCTGCATCACTGAAGACAACGTGCAGAGCCTGCTGGAAGCCGCCGATCTCCTGCAGCTGAACTCCGTGAAACAAGCCTGTGAGGACTTTCTCATTCGCTTCCTGGACGTGGACAACTGCCTGGGCATGCATGCTTTCGCCCAGCTGCACGTCTGCTCTGCCCTGGAGAGGGAGGCGCGCAGGGTGGTGCTCAGCAAGTTCAAGGAGCTCATTCAGGAGGAAGAGTTCTTGGAGCTGGACCATGAGAAGATGAAATCAGTTCTGGCTGCCCAGAGCCGCAATGTATGGAAGGATGAAGTGTTGATAGATGCTGTGGCCAAATGGGTCACCCATGACTTGGATAATCGCATTTACCATGTTACAGACCTGCTGCATTCCATCCATTTTGACCTGGATGAGATTTACTTCAAGGCTGCTGTGGATGTGCAGAGGCAATGCTTACTGAGCAGGGAAGGGAAAGTTAAATCTATGATCATTCAGGCTTTAAAGACCAACTGCAAGGAGATGTCAGTAAGTGGCAGGAAATTGTCTGCGAGCATGTACATCATCGGAGGATACTACTGGCACCCCCTTCCTGAAGTTCACATATGGGATCCTATAAGCAATACATGGATGCAAGGGAAAGACATGCCTGACCACACAAGAGAGAGCTACAGTGTCAGTTTACTTGGGGCAAATATCTATGTGACTGGAGGTTACAGGACAAACACTGTTGAGGCTCTGGACACAGTTTCCATCTATAACTGTGACTTTGATGAATGGACAGAAGGTTGCCCCATGATTACAGCCCGGTACTACCACTGCTCTGTGGCTTTGCATGGCTGCATTTATGCCATCGGAGGGTATAGGGGAGGAGCTCCAGAACAACAGACAGAGTTTTACGATCCTCTGAAAAAGAAATGGTTCCCTGTGGCCAATATGATACAAGGTATGCAAACTATCACATACTGTGTCCAAGGATGCAGAGGGGAAACCCAGCTGAACTCAACTTACCCATCTCCTTACTTGCAGAATAGAGTTAAGTCACCTTTTTAGGCTGGCATGAACCTTTATGACTTAGATTCATGGTTTACAGCACAGTATCATCAATGTGATCAAAGTTTTATGAAGATAGGTCATTTTCTTTGAAGACAACTGATTTTTGTTTTTATCAGTAGTTGAGTATTGATTGGAGGTCAGAGTTTACCTATACACCCTACATTACTGATTGTATCTGTGCAGTTCATTAGGAGTGGAAAGGTCACAAGATAGAATACATTGCACATCTTATTGATACCAGATATGAGTGACTGTTCAAATGATCAATATACTAACCTCTGTTTTCTTTGAAGGTGTAGGAAATGCCACTGCCTGTGTAATGGAAGATAAAATCTATGTGACTGGAGGCCACTATGGATACAGAGGAAACTGCACCTATGAAAAAATCCAGGTCTACAGGCCAGACATCAATGAGTGGAGTATCATTACAGTAAGCCCTCATCCAGGTATGTGGAAAAGAAGAGGGAAAAAAGAGCATAAATATGTTGAATGCTGTTTTATAATGGGAAATGTTCTGTTTTTACAGAGTACGGGCTGTGTTGTGTGTCTCTCGACAACAAGCTGTATTTGGTGGGGGGACAGACAACTATCACCGACTGCTATGATTCAGAGAGGAACGAATGGAGACCAATATCAGTCATGAAGGAGAGGAGGATGGAGTGCGGGGCTGCTGTAATAAATGGTTGTATTTATGTAACAGGGGGATACTCCTACTCAAAAGGGACCTATCTGCAGAGCATTGAGAAATATGACCCTGCACTGGACTCTTGGGAGATTGTTGGGACACTTCCAAGCCCGGCCAGATCACATGGATGTGTTTGTGTTTACAGTGTTTAGTGTCAATCCTTTATTGCAAAGCTGACATTTCTGTAGTTCTTTTGTGCCATAATTATTAGGCAAAAGAATGAATTGTAACGTGACTGTACTTGGTTCAGGCAAGTCTAACATACCAACATTTTTAACTGCAAAGATACACTGGTTTGTGCTGGATAATTGCATTCACAGAAGTATAAGTACAAATGCCAAATAATGAATACACTAAACAATCATGCCAACAACTCAGGGAACACCTGATTGTAAATTAAATTACTTTTACAGTGGACAGTGGGGGGAAACACTGGAAAGAATGTAAGCTTTAACAAAGGTTTTCAGTATCACATTGTCACCTCAGATTAATGATGCACCAGGACATCCCAAAGCATCTTTTAATCATTTGTTGTTATCTATGAGCACCCTAACATAGTAGAGCCATTCCACCAGGATGCCTTTTGATTAAATAAATTTCTACTCTTGTGACATGAGTGATTCCTACCTGATGTTACTACAGTGAGCTCCAAAACTATCACATCTTTACAGTGAACTCCATCAATGTAATCTTAGATAAATTTAATCTTAGACAGCAACACAGTTTGATATTAGACCTACATATAATTTTGGATGATACAATTTGGGGTGTAGACTATTACCTTTTATTTCAGATTTTTTAAACCATATCCCAAATTTTGGGTGGGATTTTAAGTGAAAACAATTGAGAGACAGACATGTATTAAATGACAGAAAAAGCAATCGTTTGTTTTCAATTGAGAGAAACATCTATTAAATGTCAGATAAAGCAATTATATGCTTAACTGTAATGACAGCGCATAATTGTTTCTTCCATAAACACAAATACATAAGCACACGTTTCTTCCATAAACCCACTGCTAACTCTACTCAGAATCACAGCGACATCTTGAGGCTGATCGGGCTGTCACACCACGTTCATGTTAGGAGGCAGCTGCTTTTAGCTCACGGGCTACGGCACCGAGACGAAACCTGTTTTGGTCCTCAACGTGACCCGTAGCACGCAGTTGCAAGTTGCCACAACGTGCTAGCAGTCAAATTTGGGGTAGGCAGCTAACGTTGTTGCGACTGCTGACTCTACGCCGTGTAAGTAAAATCTTCATTACTGGTGTAAAAATGTTGTTTATAGTCCTTGTTTCTCATGACTATTTTGTTAGTTGGCTACAGGACACGTTTGACACCCGTCTAGCAGGTTTTAACAGCATGTTCAGTGGAGTTCGGCAGATAGTAAATGACTTGACTGAAGACATACCGGGAGTAACGTTACTGTTTGCTAGCACCATGTCTTTTCTAAAGAAACGCTGCCCCGTGGCCGGGACTCTCATCAAAAGCCTGCTAAACTAGTTCCTGGTTTTACTGACTTTGTTATTAAGTCCCCACGCAAACACACGTGCAAACAGCCTGGCGAGTGGCTGAAGCAAGACCTGTATCAGCAGGACACAAATTAGCAGGTTAGCCACCATGCTGACTACAGCAGCATGACATCAGGTGCGCTTAATTTTGTGCTCATTGCGCCCCGACAAGCGAACTCACATTTTGGGCCTGGTGTCTGTAGAGCTTAGCGCGGTAATGTAGCATCTAAAATGAAATTGTTATATGCGCGATTTTTTAAATCCAACTAACATTAGATTTACAACCTTCGCCCGGACTGCTGTCGCCCAAACTAGCGCACTCAGTTGAGTATTGATTACCCAAGCCTGATCCTGCTGAGCAAGTTCTGATTAGAGGAGATGACCCATTAATGATACCCTATGGAAATGAATGATTGCAGCAGCAATAGTATAGAATACAACGGGGAAAACAGAATATATACAAATTATTATTTAGACATGTGCAACCAACAGTTCCATTTTAAAGTTTAGCTCCATTTAGAGCAGTATTTACAGTTGACTCTATCTATTTTTAGTTTGAAATTGGAGAATATAAACTTATCCTCAAGTTGATTATCATATTTTTTGTTATTTATTTATTTGCATAACTAGATCAGCAAAGGTAAATATGTAATCATCACTTTGACCACTAAATGTTCTACTATTATCTTTACAGAGCAATCATGGCAGAAAACCAAGAGATGTCTCCAGTTGAGATGAAGGTGGCACGACAAATTGAGGTAATGTAACACTGAATAAATATAGGCTATTTCAATGCAGCTAATTTAATGCAACCGTAGTAATGTCTCTCATTCTTCCTTACAGTACTACTTTGGGGATCACAACCTTCCAAGAGACAAATTTCTCAAAGAACAGTTGCAGCTTGATGATGGCTGGGTGACTTTGGAGACTATGCTTAAATTCAACAGGTCTGTCATACTTTTCTGTACTCCATGCTCTGTGTAATTTGGTAATCTGATTTTAAACCTGCATTTTGATAACGTGTGTATCAAGTGATATACTTAAATTTAAGGCTCCATAAGGTTCATAAAGCAACACATAGATTTGTCAGTGTTTTAAGCAGGTTATCACTCAGCACACCACTACACTGACAGGAATGAGCTTTTGATAAAGAACCGATAACACAGAAATAGTAACAAGTAGCATCTTAATATAGATCATTGGTGTTGTCATGTACTGTTAGAGCTGGCCTGTGATTTTTTTTTTTTTTTTAAATGTTCAGTTTCAGCTCACAGCAATTTGATGGCATCCTTATTCTCTTCACAGACTTAGGTGTCTAACCACAGAAAGCAGCGTCATCATTGCAGCGCTCCAGAAATCAAAGACTGGCCTTATGGAAATCAGCGAGGACAAGACTAAAATCAGGAGATCCCCAAGCAAACCGTTGCCTGAACTGAATGATGAATACAAAGACACCCTGAAACACAAGTCTGTCTACATTGTGAGTAGTTACTTTTATACTACATGCATCTTTTTTTATTATGTATTGCGTTCAGTCTTGATTGCATTCTATTATTTTTGCATACCGTACTGTTGGAGCATCTTTTCTATTTCATGCATTCCACCTAACCTGACTGTTGTGTAAAATTGCTAAATGCATAAGTTTGATATAAATCCAACTTGCTGTTTTCTGATTTGTATTCAATCTGTTAGGAATTTTTGCAGGATCTTGTCACTCTTTGCTGCTACAACCACCAAATTTTGCTGTTGGAGTAATTTTATGTTTCATTCTTTCTCATCCAGAAAGGTTTTCCTCTAGAAACTAACCTTGATGAGATTCAGGAGTGGCTGAATGGAAAAGGCACTATTGAAAACATTCAAATGAGGAGAAACCTGCAAAGGCAGTTCAAGGTACTGTTTGTCGTGATGTAACATCATTTTCCAATAGGAGGAGGAGAAGACTACATCTATTTTTATTTCATTGTATCTTTTTTTTTTAACAGGGATCAGTGTTCATCTGTTTTGACACAGAAGAATCGTCTAAACAGTTCCTACAACGTTCAGATATAAAATCATTCAAAGACAATGAGATGCTTGTGCTGTCAAGGTAAGTTATGGTGACAAACCTGCAAATTATTTTATTGGCTCAAAATATCAATGAAATGCAGAAATAAAAACTAATGGTTAAATTTCTGAAGAACCATGTTCTGCAGGTCTGGATAGCAATGCAAAATGTTTGTTGTTGCACGATGTGCCTCAGAAATGGCTACTGCCTTGCAGCTCTTTGCTAAAATAGGATTTATCTAGAATCTGTCCTTGCTGTTTGGTTTTCAGAGAGGACTACCACGCAAAAAAAGCAGAAGAGAGAAAACAGTTCAAAGCAGAGGCAAAAGCCAAAGCTAAACAGTGAGTACACAACATTCCCAGTCTGTCACAGAAATGTATATTCTATGAAAAAGTACTGATAGTACCCACCATCTCTTTAGTGACAAGGAAGAACAGCAGAAGCAGGTGGAGGAGAAAGAAATGGTGAGAGCTCCAGAAGTGGCTATATATTATTATAAAAAATACTAATAAATAAATGAAGTTATCACTGAAATGGGCTTTAGCACACAGAATGTGACCACCCTTACTGATAACTTGTCATTTTCTCTACAGGGTCTGCTTTTGGATGAACAGACAGGTTGCTTGTTGAAATTTTCAGGAGAGCTTGAGAAAGTTTCAAGAGAAGACTTTCATGAATTGTTCTCTGGGCATGGAAAAATTAAATGGGTCGACTTTACAAGAGGAGCCAAAGAGGTAAGTAATCTGACTTCTACTCAAGTGTCAGACTGACTGAAGAGATGTATAATGGTGAAACTGATATTTCTTTACCACCACCAAGGGCACCCTCCTGTTTGACGGCAGCGCAAAGGAAGCTTTGGACAAGGCGACAGAGGCAAAGGGAGGCACTCTGCAAATCAAGGATGATGATGTCACATGGGAGGTGCTTGAGGGAGACGTGGAGAAAGAGATGCTGAAGAAGATCATTGAAGCCCAGCAAGAATCGTACAGCAGATCAAAGGGCAGAGGTAAACTTAACTTTTAATCTGCTCAATCTTTTTATGAGATGATTGTAATAAAACTGAAGTGCTGATGTATCTCTTGTGGCTCAAAAGGTGGTAGAGGAAGATCAGGTGGCAGAGGAAGAGGAGGCCGAAGGGGAAGAGGTGACAGAAATCAAGGCAACAGAACACAGTACCAAGGCAAAAAGACCAAATTTGACAGTGATGATGAGGAGGATGGTATGCTCATAATTTTCTCCCGAAGTTTCAATTATGTTTTGACAGCAAGACATTTATTACCTGCAACATTTTTCAAAAATGTCTCATTGACCTTTGCTTATCCTCCAGCACCTCAAAGCCCAAAGAAGCGAGAACGTGAAGCAGCAGATGCTGATGCCCCGCCAGCGAAGGTTGGCAAAACTGAAAATGGATCTTAATCACAAGGTCACAACCAGAGGCTTTTTTTTTTTAATTTTATTTTTTTGAAAAACATGTATTATAAACATTGAAAACGCAGAGATGGTTCAACTCTTAAATCCATTCCAGTGAAAGCTTCAAGTTTTGGAGAACTGTAGGAAGTCCACTTCGATGTCGACCTATAGAATAATTTGCAATGTAAGTGTGGCAACAATTTTCAGCTGTTTGAGTCCCAGTATATTGTGCCTCCTACATTGTTTGTATACCTATGTTAACTCTTCTTACAATGCCTTTTTGATTTTAACATATTTAACATGAAGAAGTCCCTCTCTGACAGTCATTTAATTTCCATGAAGACTTTTTAGTTTTGTAAGATCTGCGTGACAGAATCAGTGTGCCATGGCTGTCTTCCTCACATAGTCATTACTTATTAGTGTGTTCATTTAAAAAAAAATATGGACAACTGTTCTTTTTTAAGTTTGCATATGTTAATAGCAAATAAATTTTACAAAAACTAAAGTCAAGATGTGTTGAAATACATTTCTCAGTCATAATTCATTACTTTGCGCCTCATCCTTACTGTCCCATTCTCATTTTCTTGCATTCTTAATGACACATGCTTTAAAATGTGAATTGCTTAAGACACTGGTTTCATGCAGCAGCTTACCGACTTCTTTTTGTGGAACTTATAAGATGCTGGCAAGTCATATCTCAGTTCTGGCAAGAGAGGAGAAAAGGCAAAACTTTAATCTTTGGAGATTTGTTTGAATCTATAGGGAACACTGATCTGCTCACCTGCAATTACTTCCATCTTCACTCCCCAGTCATTTGCCTTCTTTTGTATGTGCTGTAATCAAATGAAGATAAACAAATGCACAGTATAAAAATGTGCTTGTTGTCCATGACAGTAGATCTCAGCCTGGTCCTCCAGTACCACAGCACTGCTATTTTTTTGTCCTGTCCGCTTGTTTACTGCAGTCTCACTGCATCCCAATTGTAAATCTATCTCTGGTCAGGTGGCTTGAATAAACAGCAGTGCTCTAGTATTTGGGGGTTTAAGAAAATTACTGTAGGATACTTACTTCTCGTGTTGATGTTTTGTGAAGTGAATACACGGATTTATTTGCCATTGTTAGCGCGGTTCTGAGGAACTTCATGTCAATACCTTCAATGAAGAATAAAAGCCAAGTTAACACTTGAGACCGACGTGTGCAAGACTTGTCAGTGAATAATGCACTAACCTTGGTTATGTTTCGTTCCAAATGGTGGATTCATTATCACAGTGTCAAACTTTTGGGCATAAACGTCAGCGTCCAGAGAACAGATGTCACACTGGATCAGATCTACGTTGGGAATTTCAAATTCCTCTGCATTCCTTTTGAATATTTCCAGTGCGTCGCTATCAATGTCGAAGCCGACGCACAAACTGAAGGCAGAGTGGAGAACAGGTAATGAGAATTCGTATAAACCACAGCTGCTACATGGAACATTATATAGGAAAACACTGAAATAAGACCGATAGTCAAATGCTCTCACCCTGCATCAAGCATCGCTGCCCCAATACTCAAGACTCCACAACCACATCCCAGGTCTGCGACTAGTTTACCCTCAATGTCATCAAATGTCTTGTCGATTGTGTAAAGCATACATGCTGTGGGAAAGAAACCAAAATTTAAGGCAACCGAACGTGCTTTATTAAGAAACTTGGTACTCGTGTACTTTTTGCAGTCTATGGTGTGATCACATGTAATCACCTCACCTGCAATATGAGGACTGGTTGGATACTGCTCAAGAAGGATTTTTGGCTCCTCAAATACGTCCACTTGCTGAAGACAGCTCTCCAGCTCTTTCAGTTTCATAATGATAGCTCCAAAATGTTGAAATTCAATAAGAGAAAAAGAATTAAACAAAGTTATGGCGAGTTAGCCCTGAAGAAATGCGATTTCCGCATGCGTGTGCTTCAACCAAAACAACCCGAGTTGGCCCCGGTATGCGTGATAATTATTCCCCCTCCAGATTATTGATGCGATTGCTGCAAAGTCGTAGTTGACAGTTCGTGTCTAAAATGTAGCCTGGAAACTCCATAGTTTACAATGAGACCAAAATGAAATTTTAAATGTGGACTAAACATTTTGGGATTTTACTGAGGCTAAATAATGTCATCCAACATTGCTCTGTTATCATATGCGAAATTAATCTGAAGCTGGATAGTTCTGTGAATAGAATAAAATAAAATAAAATACGAAGATGCATAAATGAGCATGACTTGAGCCGTTGGACAAGCCAGCAACGTCTGATTCTACTCTGGATCAGACAGTGCATCCAGATTTGACAGTGTCGAGTGTACACTGTTTGAGGTTTGGGAAATACATCAGCAAGCATCTATCTGACAGACGCGAGGACTCGTATCGCGAGAAAGCCCGAGAACATGGCAACAAGACAACAAAAATAAATTTGTGGACAACAAGCCAGAGTGCATGATGGCGGCGTCGCTGCTACGCCGGGACAAGAAAGCTACTGCCGCCCATTTGAAGGCAGACTTAAATCGGACTGACAATAGCTCTGGTGTCAGACAACTTCAGGAGCTGCTTGATTCTGTTCTGAATCCCGAAAAGCCAGCGGCAGACACTGAGGCTCTTGACTGGTGTAAATGTCTAATTGCAGGAGGTGAAGCATTTGAAGAGTTCTGCAAAACGGTCCGGTCCTATGACAACGCGACTCTGTGTGGATTGGTTTGGACAGCAAATTTTGTGGCATATCGATGTCGGACCTGTGGCATTTCTCCTTGCATGTCATTGTGTGCTGAGTGCTTTAATAATGGAGACCATACAGGCCATGATTTCAACATGTTCAGGAGCCAGGCTGGTGGGGCCTGTGACTGTGGAGATAGTAATGTCATGCGAGAGAGTGGGTAAGTAAGTCGAAGCTAGCAAGCTAAGCTAGCTATGCTAACAGTAGCTGGTTAGCTAGCGCCGTTTTGACAGGTATTGATGGTAAGCTAATTAATGTTCCTAAGCTAACGCTAACTGCTAAGCCACGAAACCAATAACCCCAGCTTCAGTGTCGTCCTGTCTCGAGTTTACGAACTAACACTTACAGCTACGGTTATTCTGAAGCTGCTGTCATTGGTAGAAAAGCTTCCACTAAGCAGTTACACTGACATGGTTAGCCAGTGTAGCTAACAATGATGCCTTAATTAGCTGGTCAGTGTTTATGACAGTGGCCCGCCCCAGTTATGGTGCTTTGGATGGATTGTCTTTGCTCCTGTTTGATTCCATCTCAACTTAATATAACATTAATCAACACGAACAAGAGGTGCAGTTTCTAATTAACACAGTCACCCGTTTGGCATCATTGACAGCCAAGTTTCTTCAGAAATCAAAATCATTATTCCTAAACCCCGATATATTAAAACCCTTTCATGTGCGTGAGTTGTTTGTTGTATGTGTTTCCAGGTTTTGCAGACGGCATCGGTTAAGAACAGGGGAGAATGTCCCCTCTGTACCTCGAGACCTCCTGTTGATGTCTGAGATGGTCCTTCCTCGCTTCATCATCTGTATCATACAGTACCTGAGGGATGGATACACTGAACCAGGTGAAAATGCTGATCAAATTAGTCACTTGTCATATAAATGTAAATTAATTTAACCTATCCTGCTGACCAGATTGAATGAAAAGTGTTAGTGTCCTGCAGAGATTCCCATTCCCATTCACAAAGACTTTTAACCCCATACAATGTATCCTCAATGATATGGCTTGGTGTAACAAGATCATAAAAAGTTTGCCATATTTCGGGGACTTTACCTGCTGAATGTTACAGCAAAAAAAAAAAAAAAAAGGATGTAGTATACAAAGTTTGTCTGGATACTAGTGTTGCACAACTTGTTTTGAATGTAACTAGCTAGTACCTCTTATCATGGATGGTATCTCTTATCTTGCTTTGCCAGACACCTCCACTGAGAGAGATCTTCAGAAGGTCCTGCAACAGCTGGAGCCTCAGATCTCCTTCCTGGAGGAGCTTACTAAGATGGGAGGGGCAATGAGGACTGTACTGACAAAGATCCTGACAAATCAGCAAACATTCAAAGACCTGAGCATGGGTAAATTTCTTAACTATTTCTTTATGAGCTTGTATGTGAAAGTAATAGATTGATATTTATCTGAAAGTGCTGTAGTACTCAATGTTATTGGTCTCTCACTATTAAATAAATGTCTTATTTTTAAGAGGTTGGGTGCAAGTTTTTTGTCTTTCCTGCCTATCACTGTATGAATTCCTGTTCATGATGCCATAGCATTTTCTACTTAATTTCTATTTAGTTTTTGCATCTTCTGATAAGAGATGTGCAGCCTCTTGTGATTTTGAATAAAAATCAGTCATCATAACAATTTTTGTTTTGCTTCTCTGTTGCAGGTCAAGAAGAGAATTTGTATGCTAAAAAGAACTATGACAAGTATTTGTCGGCATTAAAGAATTCAGGTCTGGTGTCTGTGGAGGAGAAAGCCCAGGGTGGGGCTGCAGATGTTGCTGCTGGAGCTGAAGGAGGTGCAGGAGCTTTGGGCTTATTGGGTAAGACTGTCTTTACATGTGGAATTAAACTTAAGATAACGGCATCAAAGACTGTTTTTAGTCCTTACCCACTTGTGAAGGGTCTAAGCACTGCAGGTCCTGGAAGCCTGTGTTACTGTTTTTGTGTGTGTGTGTGTGTGTGTGTGTGCTTGTGCTTCTGTATTATTTTTGCAACAAAACGACCTGGTGAGGGTGAGGAAAGACTGTAAGCCGAAGATCAACCACATTTGGTTAATATGTTTCAAATCTTCGCTACTCAAAAAAAAAAAAAAAAAAAAAAAAAAAAA
>OMLF01056449.1:30633-56703 GCA_900302615.1 Holocentrus rufus | reverse complement strand
CAACGGTCCCCCCTTTTTTTTTTTTTTTTTTTTTTTTAACTCCTTACCTGTTTGCATCCATATTAATGTTTCCCTGCAGAGACAACAACACTGACCTAATGCTCTAGTTTTCACACAGTGTCATCTTTTCCATGATCTACTGCTCTGGGCTGCTGATGTGCTTGTGTGCACAGTGCAGGATTGCTTAAGCCTGGTTTGAGGTAACGCTGGCAACACCTGGCTAAATTGTGTTTATGGGATGGCTCAAGTTAATTCAAACCAATTTTTTTCAGTTAAGCGCTGATTTCATTATTGCCACTGATGGAATACGCCCTTGGAAAAAATATCAGAAAAAAAGAAAAAAAAGCATGGAAGAGTAGAAGTTCAAAAATAATTTGTCAGAAAATTAGTCAAAAATCACCAAAAAGTAAAACATGGCAACAAGTCAACAAACATAACAGCAAACAAAGAAATAAAACAGGTCAACAAACAGAAATAAGCAAACATGGCAAACGAAAAATGTCATGAAAATGTGCACACAAAAAAACCCTCCCTGAATATTGTCAATCAGACAAAAACGACTAAAACATATCAGAAAATGACCCGAGAGTCAAACTTGACAACAAACCAAACAAAAACGAAACAAAACACAGCAACTGAAAACAAACAAAAGAAGAACATTGTCA
The DNA here is from genome assembly GCA_900302615.1 of Holocentrus rufus. Classification (NCBI taxonomy): domain Eukaryota; kingdom Metazoa; phylum Chordata; class Actinopteri; order Holocentriformes; family Holocentridae; genus Holocentrus; species Holocentrus rufus. Next base: position 56,038 of record OMLF01056449.1, on the reverse strand, counting down.
AGAAATGACCGCAACGTATCAGAAAATGACCTGAGAGTCAAACAAGTTTTGAGTGAAGTTTTGTCACTCAAATGTGTGAGACACTTCTACTGAGAAGCTCCAACCAGTAAGAGTTACAGCATTTCTATGTACATGACACCATGTGGCAGCTCTGACACACCCGGTATTGGGATTCAGGAGCTGGACAACTTGGAAATACAACTACAGGATGTGAGCACAAAGTAGAGAAGTGAATATATAATAAGATGAAGTAAAATAAAATAACATAACAAGAAATATTTATTTGAACAAATGTACACATTAAGTCATGTACTGCACATGGGTTTGAATAGAATTGCACTTAGCCTGTGTGTGTGTGTGTGTTAAAGGGGTTGTGTGTTACCGTGTTCACACCAACGTGGTGCTAGTGCTAGTGCCGAGCCAGAGCCTGACTTAGCACCAGTTCTTTGTGTTCACACCGCCTAAGCACCGGCTCCAGGTGCTAAAAACTGGAGCTTAGCAAGCACCAAGTCTTTGCTGGGCCAGAGCTAAGCACCAAGTACACGTCAGGGGCTGGGGGCGGGGTTATCGTGACCAATGACCAACTGTCAGTACACTTAGTCCTGCAGTGCGCAAATTTCGACAGGGTAGTGTTGTCTCAAATCACACACTGCCGTCATGCACATACTGGAAGTGACACCTGCAACATTTTCTTCTTCTCTCTAATGGTGAATTACAACGGGGCGGAGAAATACCACCAACTACCGTCATACGTGAAAATATCTGCTGGCTATTGTTTTCTGATTCATTTTCTGATCGATTTTGATAAACTGAACATATATTTGTAATCTACATGGTTACTTTCTCGCCTGAATTTTTAAAAAACGACATTAACAGTCCTAGAACGAAAAGTAGAACCAGCTTTTAGGCCACCCGTGTTGTTGAGTAAACGGCTATGTATCCAGTGACGTATTGACGGTTTACGGTGACGCAATGGCGTGGCTCCAACTTGGCTCCTTATCGGTGGGAACACAAACTGGTTCTTAGGAGGAACGGGATTTGAACCAAGAAAGCACCGAACTAGCGCTAGCTCCGAACGAGCACTAGCACCAGGTTGGTGTGAACACGGTCTGTGTGTGTGTGTGTGTGTGTGTGTGTGTGTGGGAATTGTATGATACCAACACGGTGAGAAGCTGTGATTCACAGGGGCATGTCCCACAAATCTGGAGCGCGTTCACAGAGCAGTTTACCATCATCACGTTGGTGACACGTGATTGGGTGGAAGGGTCGGGGTGGTTTATGTTGCTAAGTGGCTAAGAACTTTCCAGTGACGTTCTTCACTTCAGTAGGCCTGTTCGTTGGGATTTTGCTACTGGCAGATGACTTTTACTCTCTGTTAATTTTGCTGTGTGTGTGTTTGTTTATGTGTGTGTGTGTGTGTGTGTTTAAGGTGCTCTGAAGCTGAGAAATGGATTTGATTTGCTCTCAGCTGCCCTAATGCATGCAAATCTCCCTGTGGCGTCTCAGGAGAATAACTTCTCTCACTCAACGTATAAAGTACAAACACCCCCACCTAATCACCCAGAGTGTTGACAACTAGGGACCATTCAAATGAAACACTAACACGCATGAAAAAGCCCAGTGGAGCGTGGGAGTGAGCGGCAGATCGTCCACTGAAAGTCGATTGTGTAGAACATCGCGCACAGGATGGTTCACTTAGACCTTTTGAAATGGTGGAGCACAACAAAAAGGCATTGTTTTCTGAACACGTTTTTACTTTGGTGTAAACTGCAGTCTTGAAGTCCTCAATACAGTAACCCAGGGCAGCTCTCCGGTGTGAATGTGTGGAACTGCATGAATGGGTAGCAGAGTGTTAAAAGAGGTGAAGGGAAAACCTTTATAGTATACAGACCTGGGCCAAGCATTAGATTTTCTCTCCCTTTTTTTATAGAGTTTTAACAGTCTGGCCTGCTGAAAAAAGACGAGCCTTTTTATGAAATCTCTGGTGTGTGGTGAAGATGAACTTGTATCTACTTGTTACTTTTTGAAAAGATTCCCCAGCACCTTAAGATCAAAATGTTATGCTCCTATATGCACAATGACACCGTTCACTGCATTTACTGTAGAGGATGATGAATAGGAAAAATTTGATCCTGGGCTGTTTTGATCGCAAATCCCAAGGTTGGGTTTCTTTGGTCTGTATCTTCTTAGATTATCCTACTAATAGATACATTATTGAAGAGCTCAAAAAGTCATAATTCACTTTGCAGCCTTTAAGAAGACACACATCGCATTAACTTGACAAATCCTACCTTACTGGACTGATTAGATGGAGAATGCACCGTGAAATAAAAGGGACAGTGCCATTTTTAATTTTTGTCCTGCAACATTATGTTTATTTAACTCCCTGTAGGGTAATACACATTTCACCAGAAGGCACAACTTCTATACTACATGTCAAGAAGTATCAATTCTGTCATCAATATACAACATTGGTTACTGGAGACTGTTTTATACATGGCTGTCAAAATTGAAGAAGTAGCCTTATACTTCCCACCAGACGCCACAGTCAGATTTTATTTTGGAGTGTATATTTCAAAGTTCAATCTTTGCATCAGTGTCTGGAAAGCTTGCCAACATAACATGGTCTTATAAGTCACCTATATCAAAGGTCTGCCTATCATTTTTATAGACTTGTCTTTCGTAGCTTTCTGAAGTCAGGAATAAGTTTTATAAGGAAAGACTGTATTACAGTTTGCTTCATGCATTTAAAGTAGGTAGGAGTATTTGGCACCTAAGCTGCCGTGAAGGTTTACTGAAATTTTTTCCATTTCAACCTCTTGACATTTAGCCCAGGCTCTCTCCATTGAGCTGAGCTAAGCCCTTGTAATTCAGTGGAAACAAACACTGAAAACTAACACAGATTGCAGTCTGGGGAGACTGAGGTTAGGAAGAAGTATGTCTTGCTGTGCTCCATGTGTATGCACACATACCAGGTTTATTAATACCTTGCTGTCATGTGTACAGGGGCTTATAATTGTCTCCGTTTGGCATCTTAATCTTACAAATATAATGCCTCACCCTGAAGCAGGCTGTTTTTTGTTTTTCGAGCTAAGGCCTCCGTTTGTCCTGTTGGCACACAAAGAAGTAGGGGGAATCACCCGGTACGGTCTCATAATTAAAGCAATATATCTCAACTGCTAACAGAGGAAGACAAAAGACGAGAAAAGGGTATGGTAATATGACTCCCCTCCCTTTTATGTGCTGTTAGTACTTAGTATCCAGGGAAGCAGGGATTAATAGAGTAATTAAACCCCATTCTGTTTAGGTAGATTTAAGATTTGATTCACACTTAGGTGGTTCATTTAGTCAAAATGCGAGTAACTTCAGAATACTAAACACAAGATGGAACTGTGCTGCCTGCATTTTGAATATAACAGATGGATGTAATCTTTTTTACTTTGAAGTGAAATTTCTCTTATTCTTTGTACATCTCACCTAACAGTATTGTGTTTCCCTCTTTGCTGTTCAATGTGGCTCAGTCACAGTGTCTTGCCAGCCAAGGCCTTGGAATTTGCCTTGGCATTTGAACGTGTTGATAGCTCTTGAACGATCCTCCAAAGTCATGGCCGGTTTATACTCGTGAGTGCCATCTTGGTCCTGCCGTCCTCAGGTTTGGATTTGAAAATAAGGCAGAAGTGCACGGGGCCTTTTAAAGGAACTTGCTGTTATCCTGAAAGCCCAGGACCAAGTGCATGTGTGTGCACGCTCGTCCCCGTCCTCTACAACGATGATATCCCTCAGTATGAAATATTAGCTATTGCGTATCCAGACATACATTCCCTCTGCCCCTTTACCTGGCTTACTTCAGACCATGATGTTATCACTGAAGATGAAATATTTGCTCTCTTCACCTTGGAAATGATCTCAACTGTTGAATATAACTATCCATCAGCGAGCAAGCTGCACAGACGGGCGCTGAGCTAATCAGTGCCTGTATGACTAATTACCATCTCAGAAATGAGATGATATGAAATGGCAGGAGCCTGAGCCCTATCTGGTCACACACCCACCCATGCAATTAAATGGCTTGATTGACCCTTTGTTTTAATAATGCAGACAGAGACGGAGATAGCTGGTCAGACTGTTATCGAGTGCGTTTGGTATTAGAAGGACGTGGTGGAGTGTTTTGAATGCAGGTACAGGAAAAAAATTAATGGTGTTTATCTATTTTTGTCCCTTTGTTCTCCTGTCTGTCTTCCCACTTTCTGAATGTTTTGTCCTTTTTGTTGCTTTGCCAACTTTGCCCCCACATCCTCACACTTTAATCTCCCGTTCTTGTCCTTCTCATCTCATTTTTTTCTCCCCATAATTTTGCTTTTCCAGGGTCCCACAGCCAAGCCCGTGGTTTCCTTCATCGCGGGGCTGACCGCTCCTCCTGGACGTAGGATGGGCCACGCTGGCGCCATCATCGCTGGTGGCAAGGGTGGAGCCAAAGAGAAGATCGCAGCCCTCCAGTCTGCCGGGGTCGTCGTCAGCATGTCCCCAGCCCAGCTAGGCAGCACTCTATTCAAGGTGAGGCCTCCCTGTCAGATCTGATGCAAAGGCTAACAATCTCAAAATGCACAAGAAAGAAAATATTGGGGTTTACAAGAGGACAGAACCATTGAAAGATCTAAGTATTTATGTAGAAATGATCCTGAATACTGGTCACCTTTTAACAATAGAGACAAGTAAGCTAGCTTACTTAAGAATGCTTTGTCATTTGTTAATATATATATTTTTTTTGGCTTGAGAACAAAAGGCTCCTGCACACTAGTCACTTGCTCTATCCTCCATCACTGAGCAGGTGAAAATGCGAGTAGGTTTACTGGGCACAGGAATTAGTTTTTGCCTGGAAGTAGCAAGGTTGAGATTGAACTTTTAATACACAGTAAAGAAAATGGCAAGAAAGAAGGCCCGAAATTAATAAACGTCTGTTGACAGTGGCTGACTTGGCACCACAGCCTCTTAATTTCAATTTATCACTAGGGAAGCACTTTTAACAAGATGTATAAAAAGTGAAAGCATGTATTACAAGCCATTCATCATCTTATACTTTCATTACTAGTGCTGGCATAACTGCGCACAGATATAGATTCACTCATTTTTTTTTTTTTCCCAAAGTAAAATTCGTAATCATCGTGCATAATGATGAAAAATGCACTCTCTGGTTGTTAATCTCGCAGTCCATTGTTTTCATACATCTCTGTTAATCTCATTGACCACTGTAATTGGAGTACTAACACATAAGAGGAGCAGATTAACATAATGCTGTGGGTGTGGGCAGTGTGTTAACCCACACACAGCCACGGCTCTGTGCTGCTTGAGCATCAACACCACTGATCTTGTACATAAATCAGCAAAAAAGACTGTTTATTTACAAAGGCAGGAACAAACATGAGCATATTTGATCAGAGATGAATGAATTATACATTCATTTACAATGAATGATCTTTGTTATAGTCATTAAGAACTTCATGTCTGAACTGTACACCCTATCAGCTTCCACAAGTGGCCATAAATAGGGGTTGATGTCCCATTATTTTCTCATTTTACACAATTTCTCACCCAGTATGCTCATTCTTGACGAGAAGAGCAAAGAAAAGCAAGTTCATGCACTGTTAACTGTGCATTTATTTTGAATAAAGGAGAAGAGGGCATTACTAGTGAAATGAAATGTCGCATTGCAAGCAGTAATAATGCTGGAAGTTCAAAGTTGTACATCATCGAGATAAACACACGTTGCCGAAGATGCTTCCAAGTTACATCAGGACATCATTGCACTCCAGCATAATTCATCATAATGATAACGACAGGGTACAGCTAACTGCCATTGCTACCACTCGCCCTGACATTCAGCATCACATCACATCACACATTACAAAACTTTCAGTTCTTGCTATTTTGCTGACAACCGTGAGACGTAATATACATATATAAATATAAAATGATGCTTAATTTGATGATTTACAAATTACAGTTTTGCATAGAAATGACTCAAATAATCACCTTTTTTCAGACTCTCCTTCACTTTTGTGCGCTTCTGTGTCAGCATTGCTAAATATGATCGCTGTCAAGTTCACATTTTGTTCCTTACGACTCTTAAAACCAAAACGCGGACAAAATGTCACGAATCGGAACGTGGAAACGATATGCAGTATTTCTCTCCAGTGTTGTGCGGCCGCTGCACTCTCTGAGTCCCCCTCCTAGTTGACGGTTTGCTTTTCTTTCACGCTGTCTTTTTCACTTTGCGCTCTTTCAGTTCACATGTTTTCACCCACCCTTTTGAGTGATGCCCTCTATTTTTCCTCATTTTACTCCCCTCCTCCTTTTACTTGTCTTGTCAAGCTCCCTCTAACTCAGTCCTCTCTCCTGCCCTCTTTTATATTTGGCTCGACTCTCTCTCGCACACACACACATTAAATGACTGTCTCTTTCACAAAGCACCTCTGCACTCGCCTAGATTCTATGATTTGTCTCTTGTACCCTTGAGTTAACTGTCTGCTCTCCTAGATCATCAAAGCACGTCTGCATATCTCATGAGCGCCCTCTTCCTCCCTTCTCCTTGTCACTCGTCCCATCACCGTACTCCCTTTTGTCCTCTCCCCCGTTTTCACAGCTTTCTCGTTTTCAAATCTGGAGTAATATGATAGATATATGCCTGGTTTGCCCCCTCGATACCGGACCTCGCCCCCCTCTCATCTGTCGAGAGAACGCCAGCAGACACGGGACAACTGTGTCAGTATTTGAAGAAAACTCCTTGAACCCACCTCCCCGTCCCGCACGTTAAACGTCTCCCCTCTCGCTCTGTCTCTCGGAAAGTCAAGTAATTATTTCAGATATCTCTCACAGTGGCTGTGAGGAGCAGAAACAAGAACGTGTTTTCACCTCTAGGTGGCAGTAGGCCTCCAGGTATCCACAAGTCATTTAGAATGGGCCAACATGTGCATGAATATGTGTGTGTGTGTGTGTGTGTGTGTGTGTGTGTGTGTGTGTGTGTTCTGGAGACCTGATAAATGACATTTGCATAAAGTTTTTTTTTTCTTTCCTGTGGAATGGAAATTCTTTGGGGAGTGACATATTCTATCATCCTGCGGTTTGTTTGATATTTTGCAAATTGAATATGTAAATAGCTACATCCTGTTTAATGGCGAACATAATGCTTTTTCATTTGTTGTCACATGGTTGGACTCTTTACTGATATACGGTAACTATAACTTAAACTAAATTCCAATTATCCCCTCCGACCGGGGGTGTTTCTGCAGCATGTGAAGCGCATACGCACAGTAAACTTGTCAGACTTTTGAAATAAAAGGATTAAAGTGAGGCTTGTAAATGTGTAGTCTATCAATCACTGGAAATTAGGCCATTTTAACGCTGGTAACAACAGAAACGTAAATAGATACATTTATTATGAAGGGGGAAAAGCAGGCTTCAGCTACCTGTTACAATACTCAAGATCTGAAGAAGCTTTGCACCGTCTCCATAAATGAATCAAACTTCTTTTTTTCCCCCTCTCTCTCTCTGTCGTCCCTCTCTGCAGGAGTTCGAGAAGAGGAAGATGTTATAAATCACACAAGAAGGCGTCCGACCTTCACCCCACTGCCCCAGATTAAGATAAACAGGCTGATGATTGAGGTGGTTCCGCCCTACATGGTCTACATGCCCTGTGAAGTTCAGCTTCCATACACTCATGCAGTGTCTATATTGTAATTTCTCTTTCTGTAACCTTACACATGAACAAAGAATAAATAATAAATAATACTATCTTAAGGGTATCTTAAATAACTCATTCTACACAATGCAAAAGCTTATAGTAGATCTTTTTTTTGTCATTGTACAATGTCTTTTTAGCTGGAGGGATGCCATGGTAACCTTGGTGATCTTTTTCTTTCAATTATACTCAGACTGTAAGATGTATCCCAACACTTATTTTCACTGGCTGTCCACCTGAATAAGAAAATTTTCTCAAATCATTTTTCTGCTGTGCTCGTACTTTCATATGTCAGATTTGAGATACACAGATTCTGGATGTAATCTCATTATAGACGGAATCTGTCTGACAAGTCTGAATTCATTGTCTTCACCTTCTGAGACATGCAAAAGGAGTATAGAAATTGATAGATGTAACAGAACAGTCTGGGCTGCAAATGGTGTTACATGTTGAGTGGGCACGGTGTTAAGTAACTGCTCATCACAGTCTCTGTCATCTGTACCTTTTTATTCCATACGGAGTGAACCGGCTTTTCATCTGACAAAGGTAAAGGTACCTTTTAGGACAACAAGGATTAATTTTTTAACCAGATTACAGCACAGTTTATTATTAAAATATGTTGCACCAAAAAAAGTGGTTTAAAATTAAGGATTAAATTTAAACCTCTCTTTAAATCTAACTTTAGTTTTTACCCTAAACTTAGATTAATCCCGTTGCACCGAAAAGCTCTGATTCAGTATTAACTTTAAAATTAAACTTGAGTACGTTTAACTTTTAAACCTGTTAACAGACCTCAAACCGTCTGACAGTTTCTTCCAGGCAGTTTCTGTTTTTCTAGTCGTGTTGTCTGTTTTTTTGTTTTTTTTAAAGCTCCTATAATTTGACCATATTGCTGCATTAATTCAGCCAAAAGCTTTTTTTCTCAAAAGATGAGAAATTTGGACTTCTTCAGGGCCATGAGTATGCTGAGTACTTGTAGGCTGTTGGCTGGCGAACAGGGAAGCACAAGCAACAATATCATTTTGCTTTCTCAAACAGCAGACTTTTTTCTCTCTGTCTGTTATAGTTGTTAGGTTCTGACAGCATGCAGGTCGGCCTTTTTTTCAGGCTAAAATGTTCATTTGACTGCTTCTTCCTTTTTTGTGAGAGCACATGACCATCTTGGTTTAACTCTTTAACTTCAGTTTAAATCACTAAATTTGGATCTACTGAGCCCCTCTTAGTTTCAAATCTGGATTTACTCATTTTCACCTAGTTTTACTAAACTCTGATTAGAATTAATCTTAGATTAAGCCAACAAGGACACCAACAGACATATATATATATATATATATATATATATAGTGTCTACAGAAGCTAAGATTTGTACATGATGGATAAAGTGACACTTCTGATGTGGGTCTCATTAAAGAATGCATAAATATTCAGCATCAGAAGTGGAGTGCGTTACTCAACAGCAGTGATAAATGAGTCCTGAAAGCATCTTTATGAATTTGCGTCAACACTGACGGGATATTCAAGAACTATGTTTAGGGTGCCAGTGTGACGTAGGTGCTCTCATAACGTCTATCGTCCTTGTAGAGTCTGCTCAGACTGTGCTCAGCTGGAGGACTGGAGCGAAATGAAAGCCTTCCACATTCAGACCTCAGGAAGTTTCAGACTCCCCACACGCGCTCTGAGGTTGATTAAGGAAACTGTAAAATCCAAATTCCAAACCACGGGAAATTACAGTATTTGGTTTTAATAATGGCTCTGCTTACCCTGAAAAGGCTGTTTTGCCTTTCCAACTTTCCAACACTACGCTACAGTCTGACTTGGTGCTATTCATAGGACAACCGCATTCTCTCTGAATAGTATTTTCGCTCTTTAGAGCTTTAACTGAAGTCTCATTCTGTGGAATTTATTCCAGAATCACGAAAGGCTAATTCTCTTAACCCTTGTTCATGGACAAAACTCCTTTTGATTTGGACACAGCTGACCTGATCTTCCACATTATGATAAAGAAAAATTGTTTTACATTGCATAGCCCACCTTTCAGTACATCTAAAAATGTAAATACATGGCCCGGTGTACACAATTCAGTAGTTAAGGCAGAATTCTGGGTTAACCACTAATTAAGATGGACCTCCAAGTTCCACAAATACCTATAGGTTAAATTAACACCTCATTATTGTCGACAATGGGAAATTAGACTAAGTGGAGGAAAATGAAAGGGGAAGATAAGGTTACAGTTGGACAGCTCCACCAGAATCTTTTTAAATTAACCCGCAAGGAACAAAAGTGTGTAATGAAGCATATAATGCCCTACACTGGACATCTTTACAGCCTTTTCTTATCTCCTCCCCAGCAGTCAGCCAAGACAGATTATTATGTGTACACATTGTTAGCAATTACTTTTTAATCTGCATTAACGAATTAACATAATGACTGACGGTGGAATTCAAAGCTTATTTGTTTAGAGGCTCAGAAGTTCCTTCTCATACTAAAGTTGTCAAGCTGTAGTTTTGCTTTCGCTGGTGTGAATGGGCCAAAACATGCCTGTGGCTGGTGTATATTTTTTTTTTATTTTTTATTTTATTCTTCTTATTGAACTGTTGAATAATTTTAACTCAAGGGCAAGGTGCGTCATGATTGCAGGAGGATCCTCAAATGAGTGGGAACAAAATGTAGCAAAATTTCATTCTGAAATAATAGTTTTGAATTGAACATGTGGTTTCTCTGATCCCATGGTTTACTGACCCCACTGTTATCGCTCCACCTTCTGTATAAACAGAAAAATTGGAGGAACATCAAATATATGGGAAGGCCAGATCAAACTTAATGGAAATGACTGGGAGGCATATAAATTGGATTCTGCCATTCTTGTATTTCGTTGGATGCAGACATTTTCAAAAAGCCTGCTTCTTCTGCTCCTGAGGTGCTTCCAGACGAATGAGGTCAAGGCCATAGGAAGAAAATAGTATGGGCAGGCAACAGCATGATAAGTGGGCTGCTGTTGATATTTATTTTCTTCTGCATGGCAGCATAGAAGGAAATGTTATTTCTTCATTTTCTAAGGGTCGGGGTCTCCACATGTTTTGTGAACCCACCATCTACAAAATGCTTCAACACCCACCTTAAAGGACCTTGTCAGTGATCTTGAATGTTGGGCTCATTTTGGTGCAATTTACCAACATTTTACATTGCAGCAAACCATTTTGCAAATCATACAGGTGTAGTAGAGAGTTAACAACATATAATCAAAATTGGTTGGTTGGTTTTCAAATTTAATTTTTGGTTGAAACACTCACCTTATAGTGTTCTTCTTCTGCAGCTAATAAAAGTCGTTGACACTCATAAACCAATGATTGACCTTTTTCACAGCAGCCATTTTGACATAAAATAGGCAAACACTTGTTTTACTAATCACATTAATTAAGGGTTCTGTTTTATTTATGAACAGAACCTTAATTAATGTCATTAGTAACACCTGTGTTTTCCTACTATTTCATGAAAATGGCTGCTGTGAAAAGGTCTGTTGATAATTCGCTGTAAAGCCCTTGGGACTATCTTTCCAGTGGAGGGCCATGAGAGCAAATTGACAGCATGATTGGGCGAACAAATTCTAAAAATATAAATAAATACATTTTGAAAAATCAAAGCAAATGAATCCTCTTCTCTACAAAGCTCTCAAACTCACGATCCAACATGATTTCCATGTAGTTGGTGTGAAGCTCTTGCTCCAGATTCTACCTTTAGGTCAGAGGGGAGCTGTGCATTTCAGTACTTTCAAAATGTGTGAAAACAGATTAGTGAGTTTACAACACTTATGACCACTTTGATCACTACTTCATGGCACTGGTGCTTCTTGTCGTCTGGGTTAGATTTACCGATGGCAGCTTATGAATTTGATGCTGTTAGTCAGTTGAAAATGACCGATGATTTCAAGTTGTCAAAATGCAACATTGCTGCTTCTTTTAGGAAAACTAATGATGACAACCTTATAAAAGGTGATGGAAAACAGGTGTGGAGAAAGTTTGAAGTCTCTGAAAGTTAATTTTCTTATTGTATTGGAATGAATGGACTCCAGTGGCCTGATAAAATGTAGGAAAAAATTATATTGGGAAGCTTTGGGTAAAAAAAATTAGCAGAAACTTAAGAATATACATTTTTTAGATATTAGTCTTACTGTATAAAATCACTGGTATGGTCCTTTAATGTATAAAAATTAGCTTTAGTAAGAGTCTACGTTTGAAAGATGAATAACATCCTGTTGAGGCTGGATTCAAGTGCATTTAAGTTATTTCACATGACTACTCTAAATTTTTTTTCATTCAAAATTTGAAATAATTTGTCATATACTGTAGCCGTACTCAAGATGGATGTCAAGCATACCTTTTGAACAGTTGAAATGCTTTTGAGATGAAAGATGGAGATGAATGCATGTTGGATTATCAATGGGAATCACTTTGCAGCAAAGACTTCACAAGACCACTTTCAAGCAATTTTGCACTCAGTTTGAGAGTCAGCACTAACAATATGAACCCTTGAAGACAATTTTATTCAGCTTCGGTGCCATCTTTTTGGAAAAAGAACAGAAAACCTTGCATGAGTATTTTCTTTTCTTAGGCCAAAGAGATTACTTTATTAATGCCTCCATGAGTGCCTGACTGGGACCCACCCACAGACCGACTGCAGAGCCCTCAATCCCGATGGAAGGCATACTTAAGTGGAGTCTGAGTCAAGGAAACAAGAATATTTCTTGGAGCAGACGGCAGTCCTAATGAACTCAGTAGGGTACCCCGCAAGTGCCCTCGCACACAATGCAACACCTAATGAGGAATATATGCATGGATAAGTTCAGTTGTGCCAAAGTGCCCAGCATGCAAATCACTTTTTTATTAAACGGTTGCTACTGAAACAAACTGGACAAATTTTAACTGTGCTAAGAGCGGGCGGCATTTGTCTGAATATCTGCATTAAGTGTTGGTTGACGAATGAGAAGAAAACATGCTCTGAGAGGGCCACTCACAGCACCATTCAAATGCAGCAATAGTTTAGGCAGCCACCTACCAGTTAGCATAATAATGTTTCTCTATCAAAAGTTGTGCCATGTAGAAGTTGTACATGTTTAGGTCAGATTCTTGACCCATGTTTGCAATTACCTGCTTTACGTAGGCAGCAGCCTTAAGCTAAGTGCTCATCCATGTCACATATTGCTCTTTTCAGCTGAGAAGGTGCTGCGGATCATTGTCAGATTGTTTTATTGATACTATCGATTCTACCTCGTGGTGCAAAGACTGGTTGGCACAAGCTCCGTTAAAGCGTATGAGAGCAGGGGTGAGGATGAGAGATAAAACCAAGAGGCCTGACAGTAGCAATTTGCATGAGGCAGTATTGTTTTAATGGAACCACTGACTTGAGATTGCTTTGGGAATAGAGGGCAAGAGTGGGGACAGAAGAGCGAATGTATAAGGATCCTGTCGGGGAGCTCAACTCCTTCTTTCAAGTCGGCTGTAGATGATTACATTTTTGAGATGGAGAAAATGTTTCATTTCTCCGGCTTGCGATAATTTAAAACAACACGGCAAGGCACTGCAGAATGAGTTATTGCTTTTTCTTAATTGACCCTTCACTTAAATGGGCTCAGATTTCTTTAAGACGTAAACGTGGCTGAAATGCAGCCCTCTTTGAATACCTGATGAAGTCTACAGTGGTTGTTTATCTCAGCATCATTCATATAATTGGTTTCTATTTCAGTGAAGGAAGGCAGTTTGTTCAGTTTTCTCTGAGGTAAGTGTAAGGTTAAAACTTTTTATTGTATTTTCATTGGCTCAGCTGTTTTTTTTCCCCTGTTGAGCATATGTGTGCATAGGAAAAAAAAAGGGTATTATAGTTTACATGTTTCTCCACAGGTGGCCATATAATGATTGTCAGGGTGATCTCTCATGCTGTGTAATCATGTCCAAACACCGAGTGCTGTGTGCCCACATCAACACCTCTCCCAGTAGGAATGACAGCAGTGCAGCTTTCATTCAGTGATGTCGTAGCTCCAACTGGTGTGGAAAGCAGCAGTGTAGCCGTTGTGGTCGGATGTTGTGTCAACGTTTCCACTCCACCTGGCACGCTCCACCGCCATATCGAAGCCTGATTCAATGTGTAATTGTTAGCGGAGGCATTAGCGAGGGGGGAAGAGCCCAGTGTTGCGCCGGGCCTTCTTTTCATATATTAACTGTGCTGTGTCGATGTGGTTAGGCGCTCTTTAAAGCGTGACGGTATCGCCAGTTTCAGTTCTGCTCCGCTAACCCCACTCGTTTGAAAACTGCAATGCAGTGATGGAGAGGGAGGAGGAGGGAGGAGGAGGGGGTCGTGAGGCGCGGCCATCATATGAATCTGTTTACTTAGAGGTGAACTAAAGTACAACACTACAAAACATCCAATGATGTTCACCTACTTTTTGATTTTGAACCCCAGGGAGGACAGGTGTTGATTTAGGGCCTGTAAAGCATCAGCAGTTCAGTACAATGCACTTAAATTTAACACCTAGTATTATTATTTTTTTTATTTTCTATATTGTCTTCTATCTGTAAAAACACCTAGATAGTAGTTAACACATCAAAAAATATGATTTAGCTTTTGCAGTCCCTTTCATGTCATATCTTATGCAACAATGTTGTCTTCAGTTGTTTTAGAGCAAAATGGAATTTCACCTGGCACGGTATTTGTGTGATTTGGGTTTTAAGGATGGCAGAGTGGGATCCCCTTCTCTAGTTAGAGCATCAGTTAGCGAAACACAGAATTACTACCTACGTGCATGTTATTTGGGACTCTCGGTCCAGCTGTTAAAACCCTCAGTCGACAGGAAATGAAAGGCAACATACGTGGTCGTACTGCTATGACCCTGAATTACCTGCACCTGGCTGGGAGCGAAATGCCCATGTAGAGCTGCCCTGAAAAGAAATTAAAAAAAAGAAAAAAGGAAAAACAACAAATGGGAGGCTGGAAGGAAGAGCTGACTGAGCAGCTCAGCAGGAACACTTCTAGCTTCCATCGTCAGCAATAACCTGCCTCTCCAGTTTGTTTGGATCGCAGTGAAATAGAGCTAACAGTTACCCTCACGACCAGGGGTGAACCTTCAGGACTTTCCAGAATCTTCAGCCCACATACTGGCCTGAGAACATGAGCCTACTTCTCAAGTACAGATAATGTAATATTCAAGTTCACTCTAAAGTTATGTACATCCATAAAAAATCACAAGTTTGGATTTTATCGTATATTTTATATTTATTAAGTATTTATTAAGTAATGTTGAAGTCTAACAAGGTAAACTACAAGGCACTAGGTGCAGCGCAAACATCCACCAATGCTAAACATGTTTGTTTATTTTTTTGTCTCGCAGGTTTGATTTTCTTTGAAACAGCACTTACTGTAAATGCAAAGATGTTTAACAGCTGAAGTCCCAGATGTTGAACCTTACCACCAGCACTTCATCACAACATAATTCCTCTAATTATGAAATAATTATCCCTGATTGACAGAAATTCCAGATCTGGATCACCACCAAAGTTGTTTTATTAATCATTGGGCCAAGAGCTGTCTGTCCAGCAGATTTCAGCCTTATCTGTAGCTTTCTGACATGTCTTGTTAAAAAACAGGTGGGGATGAAAACTAATGTCCTTGGTAAAGGCATCTGTGCTTAAGAATGATATACCACTTCCTTTTTTTGGAAGAATTGGTTTACAGTGCTGCTACTGTCGTTTATTTCTGTCAGTTACCTGTACTATTAGAGGACCAGTGGAGTCAAGAGAGTCAAGTCAAGGCCGGTGTTCAGCTCGTCTGTAAATGTTTGAGCAGCGGCCAGGAGCTCTATAGATCGGGCTGCAAAATTTCCTCACCCTTTAAGCGGCCACAGTTTTAGCCCTAGGAGGCTGAAATTTGGCATGAAGGTCAATGGTGTGTGCATGAAGGTGTTCATGTTCATGCCAATTGGCTAAAAGGGGGCGTGGCAGTGGGAGTGGCCTATAAGAAAAAGGTGCATAACTTCTACACAGATTCATGTAACATGGCCAAACTTTGAACACACACACACAGACACTTTAATTGGTTAGAGTTAGCCCTGCCCCTACACTTTAGCCACGCCCCTTTCATAACTCATGAACCATTTACCATACGCTCTTGCTCTTGTGTGTGTGTGTGTGTATGTGTGTGCATGCATACATATATGGATGGATGCATGTACGTGGTTGCAGCTATTGCGAATTTGCACTTATTAAGAGTCAGTTTGCTCAGTAAATTTCAGCTGTCGTTTCCTGTTGACCTGAAACTGGCGGCCCTCAAGCCGCAAACCATTTTAAGCCTGACTCTACCCTGACTCTACCCTGTACAGTGCTGTCTCACACTTTAATGATTGTCAATCGTATTGCCATAAAATAAATATGAACATTTATGCAGCACTGACTGTGCACTCCTCTCCGGAAAAAAAAAAAAAAAATGAAGAGCAGCCTTCATAGTCTTTCTCGAGTGCGTCAATGCCTTCATTTTTATCCCTTGGTCTGCATGTCTGCCATGCTGATACTGTCCCTGAGGTTTTGAGCCGCACTGCTCATAACAGCAACTGCAATAATCATTTCTATGGCAACTCCTTGAAAATATTCTGCTGCATTCAAAGCAGAGGGGACAACAAGGAAGATGAGGGAGGATGAGGGAGAGAGAAAAGCTCAGAGCTTTTTCATTGCCAGTTATTTACTAGCCATCAGGTATTCATCCATGTTATAAGCCCATCACTCATATTCACTTAAGAATCCACAGATTGCATCAAAAAATGAACCGGGTGAATACTATTTTTCTGCTCGTCCCTCTCCCCAAATAAAAAAAAAAAAGGAAATTGAAGTTGTGCTGTCAAAAATAATTTATTCCAACATGTCCGACTTCCTCAGGTCTGAAAGGAGAGACACGACTGCAGCGTGAACCTGTTTATCAGTACAGCAGTTAGAGCAAATACATGTTTTTGGGGTTTGCTTTTTTGAATTGGGACTCCCAGTGCATTTCATAAACTCGCATTTGTTTCAGGAAAGTTCCCTAATGACCAGCATCAATCAGTAACGTCCCAAGCCGGGCTAATTCGAGGCAGTTTTAAGTTCTGGTCTGTTGTTGAAATGTAGTCTTGTAAATAGTTGTGTTGGAGTCACAGATGAATAATCCATGTGTCCACTCAATTCTGCTTTCATCCAGCTGGGAAACGAATACCAAGGAACCAGCAGTGCTCAGCGAGGTGTGGGAATCAAATCCCTGGCTCTTTCCTTTTATCTTTTGGTGCAAATATTTGTCTCATGAATTTCTCGGCCAACTTTTCCTAGACATATTGTATCCCCAAGATAGAGCATAGGTGCTACTAATCTTTATTTTCAGTTTAATCTTTCCTCAAAGTCTTCTCTCTTTTTTTTTTACTATTACTTTTATGTTCACTGTTGGAATATTTACACAGGTCTGAAATTCTGTGTGGAAAAAGTTATTAATGTATGACAAGAACGAGCGGAGAGCAGCGTTTCTTGTTGGTTTAACCACTAAACGTCTCGAACTGCTGAGATTAATTAGCGCTGCAGGTCTGAGTTAAAAATATTGCAATCAGGGAATTGGTGACAACAGGGCCACAGCTGCCTTGGCACATCTCCATAGAAATGAAATGAAAACGTAAGGAATGAGCAGGATTGAGTGAACAGCTGTCAACTGACAGTCAGACATCCAGGTTTTTGTAATCTGATGGGATGTCGTGCTGCGTGTGTGTGTGTGTGTGTGTGTGTGTGTGCTGGAGTGGGTGGGGTTGGATGGTGGCTGAATTGGCGAGTTGTTTTTCATCTTTTCACCAATGGCTCCTGTGCTCTGGACTGAGGATGGCTTTGTTTTGTTCTGCAGTGTGCTCACTGACATACTGCAGTGCTCTGCCAAAAATGATGGCTAATTAAACATTTTTTTTTTTTTTTTAATTTAGTTTGGCATTTATGGATGAAATACTTTCTGTGATGTTTTTACAAGGAGTAAATAACTGCTTGTTGCTGCACTCCCTATAATGTATTCTTGTGCTACAGCAAAACTGAGGGACATAAATGTGCATTTTTTTTTCTTTTAGAACTTTATTTCTGCTCCACTCCTTACCTGGCGCTAATATCATAATGATGCAGGAAAAAAGCATTTGACAGCACTCCAAGTCCCAAAGTGGATTATTATTTCTTTGCCTCTTCACATTGACATAAAAAGACAACTCTTATTCCCTGATGTGAATCTGCTGGCCCCTGAGCCTGCTTTTCTGTGTGTTTTCCCCGAATTTCCTGGGAGACAGCAAACGTCTCTCCAGTGTAACAACAGTTTTGACCCAGCGTGACTCGCCAGGTGTTGCATTTTCTGGATATCCCCATCTGAAATGTTGCCATTTACCTAGATCAAAAACAGAGGAAATGTGAGGACCGTTTTTAGCATTTAAAACAAAGTGGGCTAATTAGGATGGCTGTTTTAATTTGCTTCTCACAGAGTCGAGGCCTTTCTCAGTTTGCAGCATTTTGATTGGAAGTATGTAGAGGCAGCCTGAAATGCTGACAGTTAGTTCAAGCACAAGATGGATAGGGATATTAATAAGGATATCACAGTTGCTATCTATATAATGTCATCCAGACTGCACATATTGTGTGTTAATTATTCAGTACACTGTTGGAGAACAAAGCAATTTAAAGGCAATTAGACAATGTCTGGGATCACTGCTCTGATTGGATAATAACTATCATTACAGATTGGGTGTGAAACTTTGGACTCTGTCTTAGGCATTGCCAGAATCTACTCCACACATCTTCAATAAGATCTACAGTAATAGTACTAGCAGCACTGCTAGTCTCGAAGATTCCTGTTGTTCCCACAGAGGGGGGAAAAAAAGACAAAAAGACAAGACAAAGAGCGCTAGAAAAATGATGCAAAATGTTTTCTGCTGAATAAAGGACAGGCTGTCCTCGAAGTGACACGGAGCATCACAGATAGCAGGAGGCATAACCATTAGCAGAGTGCGAACTGGAATGATGAAGACATTTCTTTCAGTTGTGGAACTCAAAATAACAGATTGTAAGAAAAAAAAAAAAAAAGAGGAGGTAGCAGAGAGGTTTTGGTGTGTGGGTGCATAAGCATGAATTGTGAATGAGCAAGCGTCTGAGCTGAACACTTACATAACAACGTAGCCGGCAGAGAAATCCGGCTTGCTGAAACTGAAAGGGAGGCACAGGGTATTTCAAAGCATCTTGTTCATATTAAAGCATAATAAGGTTTTTGAATGATAATGATCTAAACATCAGGATTACGGAGTATTGTTATCAATGGCATCCTCTAAAGATACTGAATGTAACATTTGAAATTTTTAGTATTACATAATTTTGTAGCTTTACAGACGGATCAGGACCAGAATCTGTGTACTGCCACTTCTTCTTTTCAAAATTCCACTCACATACTTCCACATCAAACTCATACTGTTGTGTTTTGTACCATATCTACATTGTAGTGCATAAGCATATAGAATAGAAATCCACCATATTTGCCATGCACACACACAAGCAAGTGGCTTGTAATGTTCTTGAGCAGGGACCAGTAGAAACAGAGCATGTCAGGATCACAATTTTTGTGTTTTTCTGCCTGCACTGTCAAGCAATTATATCTTTTCCCATCTTTTCCCTTTTTTTTTTTGGATTGAGGGCATCTCATGAAAAGATATGAAAGAAAAAGAGAAAGACTTTAAATTTCAGTGAAATGTCATCTCAAAGTCTGTAATCTCACCTGGAACTAAATGTCTCTTAACTTGAGAAACTCTTTTGCCTTTACACACCAATGGCTCCCTTTTCCATGATGTAAAATTATAATGTGTTGTTTAATGTGTTGTTTTTAGTCGTTTATTGGCCAAATTAGCTAAACTGATTTAAAAAAAAAATGTTGTTCTCAGCAACTGCCTCGGGGAATGAGAACTGCTGGAGAACAATTATTGTTACTTTAGTTCTCCTGTATTTAGAGAACTAAATATCCCCTAATTAAAAATGTCAGTAATGACAGAATACCCTTCCACCCGTCAGAGATTTCTAAATCATTCTGGACAAATGCTAGTTGGCTGACTGGTGCTTACTAAGCAGATCTTTACAGTGTGTTGTGTTTAGAGCAGCTAGGCGCCCCATTATCAATCTATGGCTGGACTGCAACACCAGTTGTTAGCTGCTACGCATAAACTGGTTCTGTCAGCAGCTGATGGATGAGCTGAATACGACACGTTATTAAACTGTAGCAGCGGCAAGGTCTAGCTGTGAAGTTGCTGTTGCCATCGAAGAGCTATTTATGTATTTATTTATTGATTTATTGGTTTATTGATTTATATATCTCATTACTTTCTTCTTAGCCAGCCGATCCTGCCACATGGAGCCCTACAGCAGTCACAACAGTTACTCGCTGGTATCTAGAGAATCAGTTTGTTTGTTTTTTTTTTTTCAATTAAACATCTCCATAATCAGCATCTGTCTGATGCATATTATAGCAGCAGAGTAGTATCTGCAATAAATAAAGAAAAGGTAAATAGAGAGTATTGAAAATAATTAATGTATTAAAATTGACAGATTAATAGTTCATAGGGTTTATATACATAGGGTGTGCTAAATGTTTATTGCTGCATCTCCACATTATTACCATTATTATAACATGCTCACATATGAAAATGTACGTCGTGATCTCTTGACAGATTTAATAGTATAATCAAGCCAACATACAGAAACACAAACATATGTACATCTGAAATAAATACAGATTAGAACTGTGCAAGTAATTTAATAAAGCAAGACATGATGACATTTTAAATATACTGTACAGAATAAATATAATAAAGCAAAACATGGCAGAAAGCAATTCTAAAGTAGTTCAATTATGTTTCTATTGAGATAATTAACTCTATGAGACTGACACATAACCATATTCTCTCCATTTAAGACCTAGCTGAAAAAGAAAAGGCAGAGAAGCAGCCAGATGGAGGAAGCTCGGAATGAAATAGAAGAAATGGAAACAGAGGGACAGGAGATGGCACAACAAATGTTGGCAGTGGTTAGCCTGTTAGCATTTCAGTGGATATTAATGGTCAAACGCAGCCCTACTGTGCCAGACAGTGCCAGTTTTATACATGTGGTCAGGTCTTTGGGAGTCGCTACAGCCATCAGAGGTTCAATAGCTGAGGGCAAGGCAGCTTTTCAGTGTCACACCAGTGGAACGGTTCACTGCAGTAAATAAACAGATGTGCACTGTGAAAGAAAAAAGAGACAGGCAGACAGATAGATAAGTAGACAGATGGATAGATTGACAGACAGACAGAAAATAGCAATAAAATATGGATGGAAGATTAAATAGGAATGATAGAAAAAATATGAACAGAAAAAATAATAGAAATGAAAGCATTGTGTCTGGAAAAACAAGGCCAATGTGGAGCACCTTTTTAAATACAACGATGCCAGGAGAGCACACGGCAAAGGACGCGGACCATAACAGGGTATTGGCCTCGCAGACATGGGATTACAACAGAGAGCAACAGTGCATGTGCTGAACAACTGAGCGACTTTTACTGCCGCTTTGACAAGTGCACAACAGGAGGAGATTATGAACTGTTTAATTAACATCACCGGGAAGAGCACTGTGGTGAATGAAGAGGAGGTGCTAGCCTTTTCCGCAGGGTGAGCGCCCGTAAGGCTCAGGGTCCCGACTCTGTTAGCTGAAGGGTGCTAAATGCAATGGAATTAGCATGTCCTTTTCAAAAACTCTTTTAGTCCTCCCTTGACTCCGACTAAACACCTACGATATGGAAGAAGTCTGTTATTTGTCCAAATCCCCAAGAAGGCCTGCCCAAAGGAGATGAATAATTTAGCACTTACTTTGGCCCAGTGAAATGTCTTGGAAAGATTGTACTTCAGAGACTGGTTACCTCTGTTAAAGGTCAAGTTGATGAGTTTCTGTTTGTGTACCAGCCTCACAGAGATGCTGATGATGCTGTCCTCTGTTATGTCTTATCTGTGAGATCTTGAATCACCCAATACCATGGTTAATATGGTAATTTTCATTGCGGTGCTTTTCATATTTTACTACTGTGTTAATGGCTAAGAAGCTACTAGACCTTGGTATTAAAACAGTTCACTTCAAAGTTTTAAATTTGCAATTATCTATTCATCCCTGTGCCAGTTGAAATGCAAATGAAGTGAGAGCAGATGTAAATCTGCAAGGCTTGGATGGACGTTTCAGTAACGTGAGCTATTTGGCTATCAAAGGCTACAGTATGGATTAATGCTAAATAACAGAATAAATATAAGTCTTTACAAAGGATAAGATTGTTTGGCTTTAGAAGACTTGGATTATGCTGTGCAGGCTGTATGGAGTGATTTTGTTGTCATTCTAGCATGGCAATGCTCAAAGCACAGGTTGTGAGCATGGCACGGAATTGCCTTTCCATTACATTGGGCAGCCTGTGATTAAGGCGTTACTCTCCTGATCACATGACCAACCCATCTGATCACCAACCAGTTGATTTTTTCGCCATATAGAGCCCAACAAGACCATCTGAATGCCATGCTGTCAACAGTCGGATAATCCAACACAGGTTGTGTAGCCTACTGTCACCAGAGCTCTATATGCTGTACACACAAATGACTGCAAACTGATTGATTGGGCCCACTATTATATCAAGTATGCTGAACATACAGCGCTAGTTGGCCACTTAGAGGCAAGTCAGACGCCCTTGTCTCGCTTCTCAAATGAAATCATGCATTTCAATAACTGGCGTGACCAGCATCACCTTGATAATAATGTCAGTAAAAGCAAAGACGTGTTCATTAATTTAAACCTGAACAGCACCGCTTCCACTGTCAATTATGTGAAGGTGGTAGAGATGGTCTCCACCTACCAAGATCTGGAGATAATGTGTTTGAGAAATTTGATACATGTGCAGCATAAAAGCACAACCGGATGCAACAAAGGTTTCACTTTCTCAGGATCTGCAAAGTGTGCTCTTCTTCTATCTTTTCCCTTTTTAATCTGTGCATAGCCAGAACAAGCATAAATTAGAGCATATACAATTTGCTATGCCAGTGAACTCGCTGGGCTTAACCAAAAATATGTAGCTAGCCTGCACTCTTGAGTTTTTGTTTAATAAAATCAAACAGATAATGGAAGTCAACAGCAACCAGTTACAGACAAATATGGAGGTACAGCGAGAGGAGAAGTGGGCACCTACTTCAGCATGAAATACACACTCAGCGATTTAGTAATTTTTTCATTCCAGCTGCAATTAGGTTTTATAATGAATTTTTAGCTTAATCGACCACTGTAGCACCAATGCACTTTAATGGCTGTGGGACCTTTTATTGATTTTTCTCATATCTTTCCCCATGTTTTAAAGTGTACTCTTTAAGTCATGGTGTTATTATTGTCTTCTGTGTTTGCTGTGTTCATACATGAGATGTAGATGACGGGGGACCTTAGCATTCTCTGTGTTTTATTGCATTTGTTCATGAAATGGGTGCTCTGTTGCAAAATGAATTTCCCTCTCAGGGATGATAAAGGTTATTTTGACTTGTTTCCTTGAAAATATAGCAGTAAATTCTATGCATATGATCAGTTACTTATGGCAGATTAAAACTGACAGGTAACAGGACAAAGATGTTGGCAGTAACACTTCAGTATCTGCAAAAACAGAAACAAAGCAAGACTGTGATTAAATACACGGAAAATGGCAAAAGCAAAACCAATAAGAGCAAAACAGCTGCTGACTGCTGGTTTTCCGCACCACATTGCACATGACTGCCTATCCCAAGTCTATGGTATTTTTATATATAAAAAATATAGACCCTAATAGAGAACCAAGTTAGCTTGCATCACTGAAGCACCAAAGTCCAAGCTGTAGTTTTACTGGACTCTGAAGGCCTAGAGATGGGACCTGTCACCAAAACCACGAAACTGAAGGAGAAAAGCACAGGCCTTGGGTAAATGGTAACTCTGCAGAAAGCCTCATTTTGTACTACAAACATCCGAAATGCAGATGTACAGGGTTCAGGGAGCTTCAAAGGGACATGAAATAACCTAGCTAAAAGAGAAAAGTTTAAGTAACAGTATTTCTCATAATCAGCAGTCTGACCCAGTTTTCCCTGCTGCTTATCAGCTTGTCTGTCACGACAGACACTACAGCACAAAAGGGCTGCCTAAAAGGGTGTTTGCACAAATCTTTGGCCTTTATGAAGGAAGTGGCGTTTTCCTAATGATGGGAAGCCCTGCACCCACTCCAGGCTGATTGGAAAAACGCAAGAAACTCAAGAGGGAGCGAGAGCGACAGAGAGAGGAGCTGTAACATTCAAATTTAACATCGAACATTATATACTTTAACATTGTGTGCATTACATTACATGTTACATTACACTTTTATTGGCACATAGAACACCACACACCTTTAGATAATTAGATAACTTCGTTTTCATTGGTTTAATTACAGAGCTATACAGACTTTGGTTGCTTGTTTCGCTGATTTTTGAAGAGTCCACTGGCCTTATGGATCTGTAAGTGGCTCCATAGTCATGCAGTTGTTAAGTTGGCTAACTATAATGTACATATTCCACTCCAAACCATGTAGGAACCTTATTGTGTTGTGTTTGTGTTGCGGGACTCATGGACAAGCACTCTGATCGGTTCCCTTTGTGGCACCAATGCATTACACACTACACACCGTTAATTTACATAAAATGTCACATTTTTCAACTTGGTGTTGGGTGTTGCTTTGATGCTGCTTGTCGCTGTCATGGATGTCTTCTCATGTTGCCATCTGCCATTGCAAACTGCTGAATTCCTGTATCAATTTTGTCGTAAGAGGTGTGAACAGACAGTAAGAATTGATCAGCATGACAGAAAAAGATGGCAAAATAAGCACAGGTTGAAAATGGTTAGAGTTATGCTTTGATAAGGTGTGTAATGGGATGCAGGTTCAGGAGATAAAGCAGGGTTAAAGTCAGTGAGGCCATAGAGAGGTCAACATTACCTGGCTAGTTACAAAAAAATATGCCTTCAGTTTTGTTTATTTTAGGCTTGGAGTTCCACGGTGTCTCAGCAGTGTGTCTTTGTATGGGAAAAGGATTGTGAAACTTCACCATAGATATGGTCGACAAAACTGGGAGAGGCCACAAAAGTGTCATATCTGCTCCCCTTTGCTTCTCCCGTTGGGGAAAACTATGCTCATGACCATTTCCTATACAAAGGACAGGAAACTGTGAAACTTTTTTATATTGGGCTGTATTTTATTGTTTGGGCTAGTAAAATGGTGGCTTGATAATTTGGTGATAGAAAACCAGGCCTACAAAATCATTGGAAAAAAGTGCCTCCAGGGAGCTATAATCTTTCATATTTTCCTTTATGTACATCCCCGTTACAACCTAATACTGAGTGCACTTTGAGTCTGCAGTCACTGGGGAGAAGAAACTGACAATAACCTACCATATTATTGATGGCACTATTTAATGCGTTTCAGACAAGTCTAATTTAATACCGCAAGCTTATCTGGTATATTGCCTTATGGCTTGACAACTCCACCAGTATAATGCATGCTATATACTTTGCATGCGTCAAGTGTAAAGTTAAACACTACGGCCGCTCCGGCATCACGGACAG
>OMLF01056449.1:0-19794 GCA_900302615.1 Holocentrus rufus | reverse complement strand
ATCATATGAGTTTTTTGTTACCAGAATATTTGAAACAGGAACTCGAAAATATATGACTCAACCTGGCCTAGCATTAAAAGCAAAAATAAATAATAAATAAATAAAAATAAAAAAATAAAAAAATAAATAAAAACAATAAAAAAATAAATAAAAAATAGTATCACAGTAGACAGATCTATTATGTCGACAACATGCTACCTCAGATTTACTACAGCAGCTGTAATTCCTAGGTGATTCCCACTTGATTTTAGCAGACTATATGGAGGGGAAAAACATTTGGCAGTGCCTTACTAACAATTTCACAATATTTGCAGGTTTGATCTGTTTTGACTGATCTGTGGCCATCCTGTAGTCTGTATTTTCAACAAGCATGACAGTTGTATTTCCATTACTGTTTTCTTCATAAAAGTTTAACCATTGCTAAAAAGGTGCAGAGTAAATAAAGGAGCAGAGTCCAGCCATTGTTGTTCTGTGCTGTGGTGTTTCCAGCGTCAAGCTGGCTGTCAACAAGGGACTTGATGTTCCAGGATGTTCACCAGGTGTTCTTACGTTATTTCACCTCACATAATGGCCGGCTTTACTCATGTGCCACAATAATGTAATGGTTTTTTTTTTTTTGGGTTGAAATATCTTAATTTGGGGACTTTTCCAAGGCTTTGTCTGCCTATAGAATGAAATTGCTGAAGATTATTACTGAAGAGGGGGCTTTTAAGACTGGCCAAGACATTGTGTCTGTGGTGGCACACCGAGAGAGACTGTTCCCTGAGACAGCAGTTAGAGTCTGCTTGATCCAGTTCTTCAAACGGTACTCCTGGGTCCAGACCTGACTATGCCAACTACTTCTCACCTTCCACACTTCAAACTTAAGAAAACTCCCCAGGCATAACTTAAACTTACATTATCAGTTGGCTCCCTGGTCCCCAAATTCTTGATTTCATATTAGCTGATCAGACGTGCTGCTTCTCTGGTAACAGTCACTTTAGTCATGTAAGCCAGCTGTCACATTCTCTGTACAATTTTACATTCAGTGCCATATTCCTCAAACACATTTGTAATTCAGACAGTCCTATTCACTTCAGGCTTATGTGAATGGTCTTCCCCATTTTTCTCATGTCTCTTCCTGTTTTTGTTAGTTCTAGTGATAAAATATGTGTAACTCATATTAGCTGTCCAGTGCTTACTGTGCTTTGCAAATCAATGCAAATCAATCACTAAAACAAAAAAGATATGCCTGTCTTGTGTAACATAAGACAAAATCATAATAGGCTTGGCCAATCAGTTCTTCCTTGCCCCATGACCAGCCTTTCTGCAAAGTTTCATGCAAATACGTTTAAAACTTTTAGAGATATCCTCCCAACAAACAGAGTTAAATCTAAACAAACAAACGGGCAAACAGAATGGAGCAAAAACATAACCCCCATTCAATTCTGTTGGCAGAGGTAAAAATACATTTTTAAGGTTAGGGTTAGCCTGATCTCATCAGGCAGGTCATTCCAGAACTTATGGTCTCTGATGGAGAAAGCTCAATCATTCTTATTCTTTAGCCTAGAGTGCTGCTCAACGATTTCAGGCTGTGCTTGGGCTCATAGGGTGTTAAAAGCACAGATGTACTTGCTAGGCACTTCTCCCTGTTGTGCTGTAAGGGTGAGAAATGAAGTGACTGTCATGAAATGCAACTAAAATGGGGTAAGGTGCTGTCTTCTATCTATCTATCTATCTATCTATCCATGTTATATATGTTGCTATAGCGACAACTCAGTTCAGTAGAGCTGTAATCATTTGAACCTGTGTCCTGGTGTGTTACAGCAGCACCCAGATAGCTGCCAAAACTCGACTGAAATCTGACCTCTCACCTCAGAGACTCAGTGACTTGCCGTAAGTCAGAAGTTAGCCCAACGGTACCATCGCATTGGCACACATAAAAATGTCGAACGAAATGAAAACAAAAGTGAAAACTAAACACATGGAAGCAAACACTGATCTCGCTTAACTCGGGAATGTTTTGTGTTTTTAATTTCAAATCAACTTACTGAAAGTGTAATGAACAGCAATGAACAGCTATGTTATTAACAGGCAATGCACACTTCAAGAAGAGAAAGTTTTCAGAGGATACAGATGGCATCTCAATTCATTATTAAGAAGTTCACGGAAGACCTGTTTTTTTTCTTTGAAGAAAATGAAGATTCTATAGAAAAATTGGCAATGATATGGCAGACCTCTAAAGTGTTTGTTAGAGGTAGGCTCTGCTCTCAAAACAAAAAATAAAATAAAGGCAAAGAGGAAAAATTGGAGTATCAGATACTACAATTTGAGAAAAAATTGGTGAAAGAAAAACACTTCAACAAATATGTGAATTAAAAAATCACTTGTACAAGTTTTATATCGCTAAAGTGGAGTCTGCTTTATTTCAGATAAGAACGAAGAAGACCAAAACAAACACTGGTCTCGCTTCACTCAGGAATCGAATACAGGTGTCCCGCTTGAAAGGCAGGAAGTAACAACTTATGGGACTGTTTTTGATGATCTGGACTTCCAAATGCTTCTTATGACTTAGAGGAAGAGACAATGAGAGAGCAGTATCATCGACATAAAAGTAGACACTGTACTGGTGCATTATATGACCCAGGGGGAGTATTTACAGTATATGGATAAAAAGACTGGACACAGAATAGGGGAGGGGGACGTATGGAAGATGCAGAAAAGCATCCAATGCAGTATCAGAGATGCCAAGGCAATATTTTAGATGTTCAGGTAAAACTGCAGTATGGAATAGTAGACGAATAGAAAAAATATGAAAGATCACCAGTATATTTTTACATATACTGATATATAGTCTCTCTTTCTCTCTCTTTCTCTCTCTCTCTCACTCTTGATCTCTCTCTCTCTCTCTCTCTCTCTCTCTCTCTCTCTCTCTCTCTCTCTGTCACACACACACACACACACACTTTCCACGTGTAAAATTTATTCAGTTACCTGACAGTTTTTGTCTGATAGTAAATCTTCTGCTGTGAACAATATATTACATATTAATGGGAGTCATTTCCTGCTCGAGTCACTTCCTGCCAGCTGCCAGTCTCCTTACCAATTCATTTGATTCTGTTTGTTTGGAGGGAGCGTTTGGGCAAGAGACTGGAGACACAACAGTAGGAAGAGACACTGCCTTCCGACAGCAGTGCCTTTGAAGTTGCTGATGCCCGTTAAAATAATTATGAAAAGAAAGAAGTGGAAGCTTAGCTGTTGTTGCATCTCAAACACAGTGGCAGTACATGGTGAACCACCAGATACAGATTTACTCAAAAAGGATAAAATGAAAATAGAGGGTAATCTGCCTCACTTGTCTCAGATATGGCAGATGCTACTGAATACAAACACAGAATCATTTGATGATATTCTCAATCTCTGATGAAACAAAATCAACTTGGGATACCTCACAAATGTAGCTGGATAGGCAACTTAAATATATTAAATATCTTTTAATCTTTTTGAACCCTTTGAGACAGGAAAATTCTTTTCTTTTCTCTCAATGCACTGCTTCAAAAACTAGTAGTTTTATCTTTTTAATCTCTAAAACCTTCTATAGTCCTTTTTTTAAAGAGGCAAAAGTCATCATTAATCATCATCATTAAATAGCAGCTCCAGTGACAAGGGTTGAAGTAATAAGAGAAATAGAGGAAGTTAGTACTCAATTTATTGTTTAGCAATATTACAAAAGTATAAGCAATAAATAATACTCAAAAACAGTGGATATCATTATTTACCTAACTTTTTCTTTTTTCTTTCTCTTTTTTTTTCTTTTTTTTCTTTTTTTCTTTCTTTTTTTTTTGGACAAATACCAAGTTTTAGAGTTAATATAGGACCAGCTGTTACTTGTCAGGGTTTCCACAGATTCAGTTAACAATTCAGTAATCAGTAGCAGAACTGTAATACATATGCTATATTTGAATCTGAGTGAGATGTGAAATGCAGTTGGTTTGCTGACAAAATTTTAATGGTAGGGTATTACACATAACTGGGTTTTCCTACAATTCATCATATAAAATTGCCAAAAGTGATGAAAATACACCCCTTAAACATTACACAGACATTTTAAGAGCAGAATGATCGCTAAATGTTAATTAGCAATTTTTGCAATAGTCTTTGCCTTTGCACTATTCATTCTAAAAAGCTGGCCTGACATTTTTCCATAATAACATCTTATGTGATGTTATACATAACTAGTGCAGTGCCCATTCAGAATGTGCCTGTCTGATGGGGCTGATTGCTTGGCCTGCAGTATTGCTGCTTGCAGTTTTCTGTAGGCTGCAGTGTGTGTCAGTACTTTGTAGCTGCAGTCTTGGAGCTGCATTGAAAGGACCCTTTTTTCCCCACATAAAAACACAATGTGGTTACATTTGTCAGGAATGATCTTAAGGCTATGCTTGTAGTTAGAGTTCAAAATGGGCATAGCCATAAACTTTAACTGTGTTCTCTCTGAAGACTGTCAAATCTTGCACTGGCCTCGCAGTTGCCTTTTTTTGTTCCATCATCACAATGATAACTAACTAAATAACAAACTAATTAGAAAATCCATTTTTGCAGCTTACTTTGGATGGGCCCTTTCTCAAGAGGGGCCCATCCAAAAAAGTTCACACTTGACATTGTACTTCCTTTGCGCCTCAGCAATACACCCGCCAAGTGTGAAGTCAATTGGATGAATAGTTGTTGAGAAAATTGAAGGACAGAGATTCCTCTATTATAGTTAAATTAGATGTGTTGCTGCATTCCCTTTATCTGAGATTTAATAACTGCCACACATTCTAGCATATCACTGGAGTTGTAAACCCCTAAATGCTGTTCAGTTGAAAAATAATGATACATGAATGTGGGTTTGAATTAAAATAAGGTAGATTATTACAAAACCCACATGTGATAAAGAAAATGTTTTTACAATACACCTATAATTAAAAGACAGACAGTGAATGAGTTCTAAAGATATCCATATAGATTAAAAATGCCCTATTTTGTAACGTTATGCCAAAATAAATAAATAAATAAATAAATGAATAAATAAATAAATAAACCCCTAAACCTGACAAAAGGAGGAGTCAAGGAAAGCTAATTGAGAAAAGCTATTTATTTAGCTCATTTAAAGTTTCACAGTGAATTTAATTACAGCTCAGTAAATAATTCCCTCAAGTTTTCCTCATTTTGCACAACCAGGGATGTAATTCTCAAAGTTAAACACAGCATCACACATTTTTTTCTCTCACTAACAGGACCCATTATCCACTGCCTTTTCCTCCTCCCTCTTTTCCTCTATCCTCTGGCTTACTTTACTTTCTCTGCTCCACAGCTCATCTTGCTCAGTGTAGTCAATTTAATAGCAGCTTAATCCTAGAGAGAATACTCTTGTGCTTCCAGTTGCACAGCTGTGATTGACGTCTGGCAAGATCTAATCTAATGCGGGAAGTTTGTGTGATTGACACTGCACAGGTGCGCTCCCTCAATTGCTAGTGGATGAGAAAAAGCGCAAGAGGCTTTAGGCTGCTTTGTGCCCACTGCCTGGAGATTAGAACCAGATGTCAAAGCTACAAAACTAGCAAGTGCTTCTTGATTACTCTTGAAATCAGCTGGCAAATCAGGGATTCTCCTGTTGTCCTCATTTTGTTCTTTTTTTACTTTTTTTCCCCTCCGCTTTTATTTCAGTTTCTGCAACAGTCTTGATTGGGAGAGGGCATGGTTTTAAAGTGTTTGGTGGATTGTGGTGATGGCAAGGAGCATTACTGGTGAAATGTAGAAGTGTAGTGTAGAATGGAGAGATGGCATATTGTCAATATGCAGTAATTAGCTTCCCATAGGCATTTCAGGCATCCCTCCAACAATGAGCACCTGAAATCCAGCAGAGGTGCTGTTTTGCATGCTCTATTTGTACATAATGTTCTGTATACTATACCTCAGCATCAAGATCATGTTTTTGAATCAGTGCTGCACTTCTGCCTCGTGTGCCACGCACTGCATTGGTTTAATGGTGATTCTTATTGCAGTGGAAATGGTATAAATTGTAGCCTATTAAGTGCTATAAGACTGTCGGTGGTAAACTCTGCTTAGCGCAGCACTGCCTTGTAGCTGGAGACAGGCTGTCGAGTTCAAAGAGTATGCTTTCCCATTGCTTTTATGTATACCAGCAGGGCATCATCAACTTCTTCTAAAGTCCCCTAGATTTGATGAAGTCACAAAACAATTGGGCTTTTTTTTTTTAATTGTTGTTGAAATTTGCATGTCTGAAAGAGTTGTGGTAATATCTTTTATAGGGTGGCTGATTGCCCTATTGTAAAGATAATTAAAATGCCAACTGCTGCAGTAATCACTCAAATCAATCATTAAACACAATCATTCCACACTAACTTCAACCTCTTAGGAAATTGCCATTTCTAAACCAGTAATACTTGAGCCATCTTATAACCTGCTGCTCTTGTACATTATACTGACCATATTTAATGGAGCAACTCAAAACCAACAATAAGATACCGAGCTGAAAAATCATCAGGGTTTTGTGTTGGCTCCTTCCATCCCTGACAAAGTCTTAAGATGGTTCAGTAGTGATTTCAGGCGTCCCAGGACCCCTCCCTCCAGTATCTATCCAGCCAGCTCACTAAGGAGTCCTGTTGGGATCATTTCTCTTCAGCCAGATAAACCAGCTACTTCGCTCTGCCTCCCCAGATGTTTCGTTGTTGGTCTGGTGTAGGGCTCCTCCAGTCTCTGGGTCCTTCAGCAGCCTTACTGTGAGTGTTGCCATGAAGCCCTGACATCCGGCCTCAACTGGGCAAACCTCTGCTCTCCGCTGTGAGCTCAGTGTACCGCAGCATCTTCCTCCTCACAGAGCCTCCAAGGCTCTGTGAGGTCCTTGAAGCAGACAGTACACAAAAAGTTGGACCACAGCGCCAGATCTGGGCTCAAGTTGGCACTGGCAATCTCTGAAGATGTTGACCCACGCGCACCGGCATTTCTCAGTCTTGGGCTGCTTCCAGCGGTCCATCCCAGGTCCTCAAAGGGAGCTTTCTCCGTCTAAGGTCAAGTTCAAGTTTATTTAGAGCCTGTAATCACTGTTGCAGTCTCAGAGGGCTTTACAAGCCCACAGCATATAGGAAACAAAACCTGTCCTTGTACTCCTTCCCTTCTCTTGATGAGCTGTGTACCTTGAATCAGGAGAGATAACAAATGCAGGGAAAAGGTAATAAAAAAAAGATACTCATGTATTTTTTAATGGGCCTTGTCTGTTAAGCTTTATTTTCTCTCATTTGTGCTTGCTTTGACCTTCCTGCCCTTAACAGCTACATGCCCGGACCAACAGAAATGCTCTAGACTACTAGAATTTCCAAAATATCACTGAAAAAAAAAAAATAATTCAAGCAAACACACAACTCAAACTTAGACTAAAGTTGGATATTGTTGCCATGAAATAGAATTACAGTATAATAAGATAAGACAAGACCCTTTTAGGTAAAGCAAATTTTCAATAAAGCAATGTGAGCAGTTGTTAAATGCCATGGCTGTCATTCATAGTAACATTTTTATATTTACACGATCCTTGCTTTCAGTGATTGTATTGTTTAAGTAATATTTAAATTTGTTTTGATTGAGAAACCAACTTAATATCCACACTGTTTTCACCCACCACACTACTATCACAGTACACATTTGATCATCCAACAAGCTGCTAAATTTAAAATGTAAATCCTGTTAGGTGACCTTGAATCAGATGCCTGCATGATAATTTAAGCATACCTGTTCCTTGAAGCTGTGTGTCTCGGGGTGATTATGATATTAACTCTCACTGTTATCATAAATTAAGCAGTATGCCAAGCATCTACTGACCAGACAGGTTCCCACATAGTCATCTGAAAATGTGTATTTGTGCAGGTGTTGCGAGAGTGTGTGTGCATGAATAATGCAGAGCATTGGGTCTAACACTGCTAATGACTCCAGTGCTCTTAGTTGGGGAGCAGTTGGTGCTGCAGTGGGTGGTCTTGTGTCAACCACTCTAGCACATGGCAGTCATCTTGAATTCTAATCTGTGGTCCGCCCTGTAAAGCTTCACACCAGAAGTACTCGCACTTAGGAAATAGGAAGATCGGAAGATTGGAAGTACAATAGGTGCTTGAGACTGCCATGATGAAGTGAAAGTTTCTTTAATAATCTGCCAGACTAAATGTGAACGTCTCTTTAATAATCTGCCATCCATGAATATAATCAACTCCCACAGCCTGTCAAAGCCCCATAGAAGTTCACGGTCTAAATGTGCTGCCATAGGAGCCAGTGCTTTCAATATTGTTTCAGTAATTCCAGTTTGTCAAAAATGAAGTCTGGAGCGTTTGTAATGTAAATTAGACATTACAGTCCTGCAGGTTTTTGTGTAACGTTACGTGAATTAGGAGCTCAATGCTTTATGTGTCAAATGTTTTGTTTGAAAAATATGTTGTTTTGTTTGGCTCAGCTAAAACTTTCCAAACAAAACATCATACAGCGTAATCACAGTGTACTAATGACATTTAGGAGACAACATTTGGAGCTAAGAATGTTGAATTCTATGAGAGTGGTGAGGAGTGTTGCAATAAACATGTTCATATTTTAGACACACACACACACACACACACACACACACACACACACACACACACACATTTTTTCAAAACAACCATGCCTTAGTGCTGATCATCTCGCCCGCTCTCACCAGCCTTTTACCATTAGCCTATAATGGGTAAAAGTACGAACAATGTAATGAGATGTAATAGTGCTTTAGCTTAAACTATGGTTCAATTTAACAGTATTTATTTTTCTTCTTTGATCTGCTGAACTCATATTCCGTATCATCATCACATTTACAGCATCAACATGCACAACGGATATATCACGATATCTGTATCTATATCTATCTATACTAGCTTACATTAAAAATAATTTTTGACTAACTCTTATGAACAAGTCTTGCAGCTGACTGGATCTGACTTCCACAGCGCTCAGGCTGAAGTTAATTCCTCCTCAACTTTCCATGAAAAAGCCAGCTGAAAATCACCACGCACAGAGCTCTTACCACTTCTACCTGATCGGCATGAAGTCGACAATAAGATATTTGGGAATGGTTTTCTTATGTTAAACTACTGCAGTTGCATTATTTATGTAATTACTGTTCATAATGTTTTCTTTTTAGTGTAAGTTCATTATACTTTTTGATAGTTCAGGAGAATTTATTATTTTAATTTCTGCTTAAATGTGATTGGTTATACATATTTGATCAGTTAAAGAGCCTAATTATTGAATTTGAGAATAAATTTTATGCTCAACCAGTACAAAGAATAATGAAAAATATCAAACTTTGTTCCTGGCACAGCTGCAATGGTTATGAATAGGCTACATATCTGAAGCAAGCCCATAAAAACTCAGTTTTAATAATAAATATTGATATACAGGGGATTTAATTGCTGTCCTCAATGATAGAGGTCAGCAAGAGATCTGGGAATTAAGTGGAAGGACATTGATCAAAGAAAGGCAGAGAACCACTGATGTAGAGGATCTGGACTGCAGTTGCTAAGGCTGGGAGTAGAGAGGGTGAGGACAGATATAGCAGCAGCAAAAAAGTGAAATTCTTACTTAAGAATTTGGCTCACGTAAACAGGAGAAGTAACACAATTTAATTTTCCTGCCACAAGCGACTGTAGTCCACTAAGAGACCACGATGATTATGATTCTAAGAGACAGAGAGAGAAGATGTATA
Source organism: Holocentrus rufus (assembly GCA_900302615.1). Classification (NCBI taxonomy): domain Eukaryota; kingdom Metazoa; phylum Chordata; class Actinopteri; order Holocentriformes; family Holocentridae; genus Holocentrus; species Holocentrus rufus. The sequence continues at coordinate 10,043 of OMLF01056449.1, read as the reverse complement.
TGAAGATGAGGTTATAGCCTCTGATCACGACAGAACTGCTTGAGGGGGGCTTCCCCTCTGTATGCTGCTCTGTCATCCCGGGAATGAATGTTTATTCACATGAATTTCAGATAAGCAAAACAATATTTACAGGAAAGCCTCCACATACTCAGAGAAAAGAAGATAAACAAAACAAAATCCAAGTACCCCGGTGGACGTGGACATTGATTCTTTTATTCGAAACTTTAACAGAACTAAACTAAATTCTGTTGAAGTAAATACCCTAAGTGAGCTTAACAGAGCTGTCATTTTGTTTTTTTTTTTGTTTTTTTTTATTGAACTGGAATAATTAAAGGAAGCTCATTTTAAAGTTACTTTTTCAGGGAAGAGCATACTTAGACGTGATCTCTCGCATGCAACTCTAAAAAGATGAGACAGCAGCATTCAAACTAGATTTTTTTTATGATAAAATATTAATTGTGAAACACTCCATAGTTTGTCAATTTATGATTATTCAGTTTCTGATGTTTATGGAGGTCAGGCAAAATGGATAATCTGTTAATGGATGCAATTTAAAAGTAGCTAAGTACAATATTAATAACCAAAAACATTTAAGTGAATCAAAATAGATATAAAAGCCACTCGATTAGATTAATACAGGATATCACACTCTGCAAAGGTTCTTGTACCGAATTCCTTCTTCCGTTGCAAAGATTCATCACAGTAATGTTTTAATGTTTTTTCCACCTATAATTAATTGGAAAAAATAATAAGTAGCAAGTAAGTTTAAGATCCTACCAAATTTGGGCCAATATTTGGGCCAATAGCTTTTTTAGTTCAGTTTAGCACCACACTGCCATCAACACAAAAACTACAACTGTGCTTGGAGATTTCTGTCTATCTTGCATGTCATAAGTATCAGTGGATTTTATCAAGCAAACTTCCCCAATATTACTAGTCTATTGATCAATTTTATTCTCATGAACAAAGTCTCACTATGATAATACATATAATAAATGTCACTAATGAACATGCCACTTATCATCTTGTCTCATTAGGAATAAGAACATTTGGTAGCCCGATGGGTGGCTGGGCAGCTCTGGAGTGCCAAAGCCAACAATCAGGGCCCAAACAAAAAGTGATTCTTTCACTTTCCCAGAGACCCAAAGCAGTGTGAGGTTTGGATGAAAGCCCTTAATAGGAGAAAGGCAGGGGTCAATGCTTTCAATCTGTGAAAGCCTACAATATGAACATGGTACTGTTAGATCAGAAAAGACGACTCAAATAGGGTTTATGTTGAGACTTAAGAACATACTTTAGGAAAAGCGCATTTTAGGAACACAGATTTCAATAAGGGGAGATTTCTTTCCAATGCTGTTCCCCACAAGTCCAAGTGTATGTTCACAAGTACTACAAACAGTAATAGAAGCATTTTCAGTATTGACAAAAGGGTGGGATTTCTTACAAAAATCTATATTCATGAACAAATGCATTTGTCTGTCTACAGTGGGTTGGACATTGAATGGAGATCTGCCATATCAGTAACATTATTGACAACACCAGCACTTGACATGGGGCTTTGTCACACAGACAGTGTGGTTGCCTCCTGTTCAGTCCTGGCAATGGACGGTATCCTTGAAGAATAGTGTCAAACCTGCAGAAGAGGATGGAGATGTCTCGACTGAAAAGCTTCACGCAGAATTGGAGCTATAGCAGTTAGCTCTTTGCTTTTCGAACCATTGCAAACAACTTGAACATTTCAGTTTGCCATTGATTTTAACACTGGACGCTGCCTTCAACAAACACCAGGTCAAATGCCTTGAAAGTAGACGAAAAATGAGAGTAAGAATGGAGTTTATAGGTTCAAGCAGGAACATGATCGGAACATCAGAACATCAGAGCGGTCTATTCAAACACCCAATTACATACTCTCGGTCTCTGTCCACTACCCTCCACGCCAGCCTTGACACACGTTAAATAAATCTTGATTAACCTGAAGAGATGTCCCTCACAGTAGGCCTAAGGCCACGCAGCTAAAACAAGAACAACAGCAATTCTCTTTAGCGAATCTGTGCCAAGCAGCATTTAAAAGGAACAAAAACAGCCACTCAAATCCAAGTGTTCGTTACAGATTTATGGCCTGCAGTCAAAGTTACATGTATTAACAAGTTCCTAATAAATGTACTCTTCATTTCCGGAGCCTTCATCAGCTGCTCTCCAGACTGTGAGGATGCCTGACTTTGAATCCTCAACATCAGCTCCTCCTCTCACGCTGGTCCCCATGGTCCATTTTGAATTATTAGCCTTATGGACAATAACATCTGCATGTATTCCATGCAAATGCATCTGTGTTGATCCATGTAGTCTACAGATAACACTGAACAACAGTGTTATATGCTTCAGGTCTGTTCACTCCCTAAGGAGGGGGTTAGTGAAGCGCTGCCCAATACAAAATGGCTCTCTGAATGGGCAGGGAATTGCTTGAACAGAGCCATTACACCAAAATCAAATGTGTTATCAAGTTATATGTGCTATGCATAAAATTACTAAGATACAGTCTGTGTAAAACATATTGGTAAAGAAAATAAAATAAAATAAAAACAAAAAATCATGAGCAGTGTTTCGAACTGAAGCTATGTGACGGAAGGTGGAGTGGGGATCAAGCCTGACATGACCCATTAGAGAACCCCGGGAGAGCAAAAGGAGAGAGGGAAAAATAGTAAATAAAAATGTCTACAATTGACATATCTGTTGTTACAATTTGTGTATTTCTGGGTAGTTTTGCTCCGCCACAGCTCAGATATTCACATTTCTCTGGGAAAGGGAGAGGGAGGGGGCAAGGCACTAAAGAGGCAGCTGAATGATCCATTCAAAACATGTTTTCGCTCATTTATTTCAAACAGAGTTTTCCCTTAACAGTCTCTATATACAGTCCTAAAGTGGACATCTGCAACAATTACGATGTGAAAATAAGGGCTGCTACTGACTATGAATCCCTAAAGACGAGGTCTGAGCTCAAGAGCTATTGGAATAAAATGCAAATCACGAACGTACTGTCTGTAACGTCTCTCAATTTTAACACAATCTCACTGATTTTGACAGCTAATCCAGCATGTGCTTTACTTACTTTGATTGCAAATAAGACATAAAACCTCAGAACTAATCAGCTTAATTCTGTCCAGAGAAATGAGATGCCCATTACATCCTACTGGACAATTACCCGAAGACTGGAGTTTATAGAATTTCAGTGAGGAATCCAATTAGATATTCTCAACCTTATGACAACAAAGTTGCAGAACTTTCCATCAATTTGAAGATTAACTGTCCTGAAAGTGCCTTTTATTTATTTATTTATTTATTCAATCAATCAAATGATTCAAATTGAGTGAAGAGCCTCAGGGGGTAAAAAAAAAAAAAAATTAAAAATCAGCCCAGATGACATAATCAAATCCATTTTCTCTTCAACAGATTGATACAGTGGGGATACAAGAGGACATGAAGCATGACCCAGCTAAGCTGCGGGTCAAGGGACGGTAATAATAATTTGGACAACAGCAAGTCTTATTTTTTACTCCAACCATAACCTTATCTGAAGTTTTACTCCTAAACTAACAATGCATTTGCCGTTTCATGTGACAGAGAGGTTAAAATGACATGTTGAGTTCATGCCTTTGTCACAGAAGCCAATTCATGGTATTGTCAAACTGCATCTCAGGACATAGAAGCTTTTTACTGCGTTGCAGGGGGTACAGGTTTTGTCATTTTCACTTTTATAGGTGAAGTAGGGAAGTTTAAAGAGACTTGAGAGGGTGAAACTATTATAGCCACGAAACTGTGATCTGTCTGTGATGTATTTTCTTCCTATCTTTTAGGATTGTTACACGGTTTCCCTTGACAACACAAAATGAACTCAAGTCAGATTGATTAATTTTTTTCCCCCATTAAGGATGGCAAAGAGTTTTTTTTGTCATTTGAGACCTCCCTTGATGGCTGGTTAGATCTCACACTACAAGCCACACACGACACCCGGCAGTATGCAGGAACAAAACTGCACTGTTTTTATTGAATAAATACACACAGAATCTCACTCTTTTTCTTTTTTTTCCCTCAAATTTCTGAGGAAATGAAAAGACCTTTTGTTAACAATATCACAAAGGCATTTACAACCTAAATTTGACTATAAAGTTATTACACTAATTATCTAATATTGTCTAATAACAATGTCTTATAAACAGAGATTTAGATCTGCTTATTAAAAATACATAACCTTTTTGGGGGAGCACGCTAGACCGTCCCAATGTTCACCTAACAAAATACAAAATGAGTTATGAGTAACTGCATTCATTACTCATACTCTAGCAGTACTAATAGTAACTCATACCAATACTCTGATGAAAGCAAATTTTAAAAAGCAAAGTTCATTTAGTAGAATTGTAATTTTAATAAAGTCTTCAAGTCTATTTTTTGTGCTAAGAAAAGCAAAAGATCTCCAGCTATTGGCTCTCATTTTATCTATTGTTCATTTTCTTTCCTTTTATCTTTTATTTTGCTTTATACATATCTAATTTGCATGCAAAGAGGAGAGCAAACAAAACAAAAGTGGAGAAAAAACAGAAGAAAGGGGAATGAGTGCTCACCTGCAATGTGCACTGTTTTATTTATGAAGGCTCTGCCAGGCACGATGGAGACAAATTACCTTTTAACAATGTGAAATAGAATTTTGTTTACAAGGCTACGCTTCCCCTTGCTTTTTCAAATGAGATTTTTCACAGCCTCCTCATTTGTATCTCACAGTATTATCATCTCAATCTCTCAAAACCAATCAGTCTCAAGAAAAGAATGGAAAAAACAGAAGAATGAATCAGGGTGTTCATAAAACAAGCCATTAGGTGTATTTATGAATGCACATCACACCAGCCGCTGCCAGCCCCCCTCAAATCCACCCACTTGTTTAGTCATTTCAGAGACTTACCATCTACGTTTTTATTTAATACCTAATACAGTCTGTTGCATGGTAGAATGCCCTCTGTTAAAGGCCGCAGAGTCGGGAAATCTTACCTCCATCTGTACAGGGACAAGAGGGTATGAGAGGCTAAGCCATGAGTGGAAATACAACAAAGTTACAAAAAAAAAAAAACACAACCATATCGCTGCATCACAGAGCCGACATGAACAGCCATCTCGAAGCTTGGAATCCATTTCACAGATTATGAGCATTGGATACTAAGGTTAACCAACTGAAGCGTAATGTCTTTGTTTGCAAAACATGCAAAGCATTTTTGGCTGGCAAAATCAGTGTCAGCTTTGTTTCCTTGTCTTTGTGTACAGAGTTTTCTTCCTTTGTTCCATTTAATTCATGTTTATGCTATTTTTAGGGCATATTTTGAGTTCTGTAAAGCATTTTGCAAACTATTTTCTGGTATTGTTATATAATGTTTTTATTTGCATAAGCCCACGTGGATTCTGATGTTCACAGTACATTAAAAAATGGTCACATTAATTCGTCAGCTACATTATTTGGCACTCTACTGTTTACATGAGTCCAAACTGGCAGTGAAGCCTAGGTGCTCAGGTTATTTTTTTTTTCATACATTAAAGCTTCAGCCCCTTGACCTCACCATCTGCCACTCCCTCTCTCTGCAACACCGTCTTCTGTGTCTCTGGTCAGTATGGATCTACTTTCTGCCTTTGAGGAAACAAGGGTATCCTTTTAATAGTCCACCCAGCTTTCCACTGAAATGAAACATCTAGGGGTCACCATGAGGACACAGCTTTTTAAATGGAAAAATGAAACTGCCATGAAATTGCACTGTGTTAACCAATGTGAGTAAATCAAATGAGCAGCCCCATAACTAAATTCAAGTGCCTATGACGGAATCACAAATGTGCAAATGTATTTCTTTAACCTGTATGTTATGGCTAAAATTGCTAAAGGAATCCAATGCCATTATGTAGTATATTAATCAGATATTATTTCACCCAATTAAAACTATACAGATCCACATTTAAGCCAATAAAGAAAGGTGATAGAAAACATCAAAATATATATCAGTGATAAAACTACACAGTCAGTATAGTTGTAAATATCAGGGTTTTGTTGTTTTGCCTTCCGAGGAAGCCATTTTCTGCCTTTCAGTCTTCAACAACATCAAAAACAATTTCCACGGACTTAGAGCTTGATCAAGCTAGATAATCCATCACAGTAACAACCAGGCTAAATTCGGTTTAGTTAAAGTTTATGTGTTATTGTTATTTCATTGCACCTGAGTGTTTTCATATCAGTGTGTGCATTACGTGTCACTTTGCTCACTGTCACCCACAGGAAGAAATTGAAGTCTCTGCCAGGAAATAATCCCCCAAAAACATTTTGCCTTGCAGACTCCGTTGTCACATCTGTGTCTTTATTTGGGGCAATTTTGCTAGCCGAGACAGCACAATAATATCAAGGTAGGTAAAATGACAGTGTCAAAATGGCAGAAAAGGTAATGTAAAGTCGACGTGGACGTGACTAAATTGGCATTACTTTTAAATGACACCTGTGTTCTTTATTTTGATTTGGTGGTTCTGTTTGTGGTGAACAGCAAGACTTAACATCCTTCAGGGACATCTTGCAGTGGTAGTCCGTATTTTAGATGATTTTCTGTATGATGCCATGATTTTTCTTTTCCTCTGTGGCTCAATCCATTTTAGTGATTAAAGGTGTTTTGTGAAAAGAAAATTCTGAAACCAGGGAGTCATTGAAAACTGGTGGGGACTTTAATGGGAGCTCAAATCAATATTGCAATGCAGTATAATTCTCATAGACTCCAGTCTCAGCTACAATGCTGAAAAATGATCTGCATTGTTCCATTGTGAATTATCTATATTATTTTGCTGCTTATACCAAGCCTCTTGATGTAATCTCTGTAGGAATCTGTGTGAGTATGGCTTTTATATTGAATACTGCTACCAATCTAGCCTTTAGCTTTGCCTCTTTTTGCCTCTAAAATTAGCATATTAAAACTCCTAGGGCCATTCATTCAAGTTCAACACTTCTGTACAGCAATTGGCATAGAGAAAAATGCTGTTTGCTGCTGTGTGGCCAAGTTAAAAGGGCAGGTAACCACAGCATAGCTGTTGCCAGGCCAGCGTCTCTCACTGCATTGGAGTCTGTAGGAGGGATGAGTGCTGTTAAAATTTTACAACCCTGGGATGGTGCAATGTTTTGTACATTTTTTATAATCTAACAAAAAGCTTCTTGATGATAGGTGTCCAGTAAAAATGGGCCAACATGAATTCTACCGCTCTCTCTGTGTCTGTCAGCAAAGAGGAGATAACATGTGGTTTCTTCACAACCATGGGATAATGTGCTCACTGTAGTGCTGCCAAACCCACTGTGCTGGATAGGACATCAAGATGGAAGAGGCGGCAGTAAACAGGACCCCCTCCCCCTAAGCAATAGAATAGTGCTGATAGACAAAATGAAAACCTGAAAACATGGTTTTCTTTTCAGCCCTGTTTGAGTCAGCAGGGACAAGGGGTGACAGAGGTAAATTGGGGTCATCAAGCCAAAGAGAGAATATAGCACGTCTTCGTTGTTACCCAAGGCTAAGTGATTGATATGCTGTTGACTATGTGATCTCTCTCTATCTCACTCTTTCTGTCTCTTTCACCACCCTTCACTTCAATTTACTGTCCTTGTCTTTGCTGATGTTGAGTTGATAGCAGGTCAAGAATGTGCTACTTACCAGAGATTTTTGGTGGTTATTCTTTCCTACATAGAACGGAACATTTGCTAGACACCCTGCAATACTAATGAAAAATTAGCTGTAATGTAGCAATTAATATTTGTAAGTGCCATCTGGAGCAGGGACATTAAAGTGCTTGTTTATTTTAAACAGTGCAAGCAGACGTTGTTGCTCATTAAGCTAATAGACAATTATATTTTAAAGTTCAGTTGTTTCATGGCACTTCTGCCCTTTGTAGTATTAAGCAGAAAGTGACAAAAGACAGCGGAGAGAAGGAAAGTGTCATTACTGTGGCAAAGAACACGCCTCCTACAACTACTGCAAAGTGACTTTACAGAAACTATCCTATGTCTTTGAGATATAGGTATGTTGACGCAAGATCTTGATCTCCATATGTGATTATAGCACAGTGGGGACTATACAGTCTATCTGTAGGTTCAACCCAGCATTGGTTTAGTGTCAGTGGTGGATGAAGGACTCAAGTGTTATACTTGAGTGAAAGTACCAACACCCTTATTTACTCTAGTGGAAGTTAAATACCACTTTGACATTTCTACTTGATCAAAAGTGTGGCACCACCTAGGAGTGGGATACAGGAGCACAGTGAAATCGGGTTCCATTTTTAATGAATATGAAGAAAATACAGTAATATAACCGTTTAACTTTGGATGAGATGTTTGATGTAACGAAATATTGTAAATGTTTAAGACGAATTATATACTTTTTTCGCATAGCATTATGGGAGTTGGGGTACGCGCATGACTTATAAGCTCCAAATTCACTTCCAACGGTTGTTTGTTTATCAGAATACAGTGAAACAGAAACTTTACGTGGAGAAAATTCATAAATATTTAAGGAATAAGACGACGAAGTTGCTGTAAGTACTGGCCAAACAGATGGCAACAAACAAGATTCGGTTTCCGGCAACAGTCGACCAAAGGTTAGCACCAAATACTCTAAGGTACAAAATAACCGCACACAGCTCTAACCGGTGCAGCTTTCCACCTGTGGCCCCAGCTTCCTATGCGACTAACTAAGGTCGTCAGGGGATTTGATGACCCAGCATACATTTCCAGGGAGAAAGTTTGGGACAGATCCCGCCTGCGCATCTCTCACGTAGTTCTACCAGAATTTGGACATGGTGACATCCGAGCTTGATCGCCAATTTGCCCTGAGAGAGAAAGTCGTTACCGACGCAACAGGTAGACACTTTTCCGAGCTGAATGAGAATTGCTGCACGTCTCCCCCAACACATTGACACGTCGCGTTTACATGTGCAGTTTACACTACTGGGTGACCTCTCTGGAAAAACAAGGGCCTCAAGTCAGCAGGATGTTGCTGGATTCTGTAGACTACTGCAACCTCAGACCAGGGAGCTACAAGGGAGAACTTTGCCCAAGTCTGCCGGGGTCAGTCGCCTCTTTTGAGCGCTCCTTCTCTGCCCTTCGCCGCCCCAAGACATGAAGCTGTATGACCCAGAAACGACTGACATTCTTGACCGGGTAGATAATCGGTCACTCATGGTCAGATTCATCAGCAGTACACCCAATTTAGAGACCACGTTAGGAGTCTTCAAGTGGCAGGTAAGACATTTATTTATCATTTGGTTTATTCTTGGCGCTGTGCACTCTGGTTGTGTTGTGCTGTTGTGAGACTGCTGTTGCATATTTATGACTAGCCTGTTGCCCATTTTGAGGTCAGACTTTAGGTGGTTGTGATGTGGGATTGCTGAGAAATGTATTGGATGGCCTGGAAAACTGTCTACCCAGTGGTTATGTAGGCTAACAAGGACGTGTGGGTGCATGTGTGTGTCTGGCATGGGATGAAGCTGTTCATTCATTCAGTTTCTACTGTTTTTAATATGCTACCAGATGGATTATTAGCTGTTGTGCATTTGGAAAGGAAAGGCAAGTAAGTAAATTAAAAATCTGTAAATGTGCTTATTGAAGGGTGCTGACCTTTACTTTTTTGTATTCTTTACATATTCAGCAAAACCTTGTGTGCTTCTTGTTGGGATGCTGAATTCATCTCTAATGTTCACTTAAATGTAAATGTAAATGTACTTGTAAATGTTAAATGTACTTGAAGTATTTAAAGTTAAAGTACTTATATTCAGTGCCCATAGGTAGCAGAGCCTATAACATGGCATAAAATATGCCTAACTCTTTTTCTGCAGATGAATACTCAATGTGTACTAAGACCAATTTCCAAAAACTACAAGAGAACAGTCCTTGTAATTTATAAGTATTTTTTCCAGTACCACTGCTCAAAGGATTGGTTCCTCTTGTTTGCCTTGGTTTGATGAATAAGAAATAAAAAAAAAAAAAAATACTAACA
>OMLF01056448.1:7087-17959 GCA_900302615.1 Holocentrus rufus | reverse complement strand
CTCTGACCAATGATGCAACTCTTGAGCTCCACACGTCTGTTATTTGGACATGTAATTGTTTTTCAGTACATTGGACAACAATCTATAATCCAAAATCCATAAACCATTATAAGGGAATCATTTCCAAACTGTTGTCAATTAATGTATTAAAGAAAGCAGCCAGTGGATTTAGCTGAGGAATGGTTTACATAATGTTTTTTTAATGGTGCATAAGAATATTACAGATTAAGATGATTTGGATGTGGACTGAGATATAAAAGTCTGTGCATGAGTCCAGCAGATCTTGGATCAGACAGTTAAGATATTTCCTGTATTACAGTTTTGAATAACTGGTGCACCATGGGTTGGACTAAGAATTCACTATATAAAGTTTGTTTACTTTTCAGTGCACAGAAGATTAATAATCTGGATATTTCAGCATTTCCGTGATCAAAACAGTATTAATGCATGATAAATGCAATTTGAATGCACGATGTGGAACAGCGATGACCACGCCTGTACATTATCATCATCTTATTACCGCGGTGACACGAGCCATTCTGAGACTTGTAAGCTTTTAATCAATCAGCCAATTACTTCATCTGCATGCTGCGAGTTGATTCTCGCCCACAGAAAGAGAGAGAGAGAGAGAGAGAGAGAGAGACGGCTGCTGCAGCGACATTTCCGAACACTGAAGTGCTCAGTGCTGCTATAATTTCTGCATGCACTCTTGCTCAGGGAGAAAGGCGGTCAGAACTGAAGTAGGACACAATGTGAATAATGGGGTTACGAACAGGGTTGGTGGGACGGCTTCTCGAAGGGCAACGACACCTATTTACGTAGCTAGAAGTTCCTGATGCACTTAACATGAGCGTGTGTGTGTGTGTGTGTGTGTCCCTGTGTGTTGACCCATATAGATAATAGCTGCACATTCAGAGGGAATTGCATAGGGATGTGCTATGATATACTGATATACTGATGATATACTATATTTATCGATATATCGGGATAATATCTGCCTTCGATTATCGACGTTATTATTATTCTTTGGCTCTTTTGTTGAATCAATTTTTCATAATGTTTGACCTGATCTCTCCCTTTTTCATTTTGTATTTGCAATATTCTATTTGATCATTTTGTTTATTCAAACATTTCATTAAACGGTATTTACACTAGTAGTAGTTTTATTGATTTATTGAGTTGTATTGTTTATTGATTTATTTGTTTATTGATTTATTTGTTTTTGTTTTTGTTTTTGAGTATCATTTTTATTGGCACAAAATGTTGGCGGCTGGCAGGTCCGGCCGCCCTCAGGCTGACCCTGATTGTCAGGTTAACACCTCCACACCGGAATCTGTCCGTCATGTCACTCAAAGTAATATTATTTATTTATTTATTTATTTTGGACTAGCCTAGTTTATCCTGCTGTGTAGTGATAATTGGTGGGTTGCATACAGGTGCACAGCGCTTGATTTTTCAGCTCTCATACTTTTGGTTTATTAGTTATGTTTTCCCCTGCATGATGATGTAACCCGCACCAGTGACTCATTACAATCCCACAAGTTGTGATTTCTTTCTTTTTTTTTCATGTACACAGCATTAAAATTCAGCACAATGTGTTAATGTCAAAATGTGTCACTTTCTGACAGTTAGGAAAAGCCTCTTTCAAATTGACCCTTCTTCTAAAAAGAGACAAAACAGAGAGAAGAACAACAGACAAAGTGAAAGGGAAAACAAACTCACTCACTCACACACACACAAACACACACACACACACACACAGAGGGACTGTGTAATCAGCGAGTGGACGAGTGTGTCTTTGGAAGATAGGAGTATCTGTTGCATTTTTCTTCTCCATACAGCAGTAAGCCTGTGTAAGAATGATTGACAGATGGGTGTATTAGACCACCCACTGCCGGAGTGTGATAATCCGACATGGTGTGCGTATTGACCACACACACACACACACACACACACACCCTGACATGCACTCATTGAACGCTCACTGCTATGAAGACAAAGAATTTTAGGAGTCTGACTTTTGAACTATTATTTTTGAATGTGTGAAATAAATTTGCATTAATAAATGCTTGCATGTTAATGTGTTAAAACATCTGAACAACAAAATTCAAACTTTTGAATGTGTGGCAAAAAAAAAATCAAACAACTACACAAATATTTAGACATGCCGTAAAAGATTTGCAGCTTGAATGAGTGAAAAAAAAGTGCACAAGTGATTCTGACTGTTTGATTGCATTTATTTGTGGTGCAAAAAGCACATGTTGCACAATAAGCACAATATGTTTGTGTGAAGGTTGTGAGATTTTATCCTCTTTTAAAACGACACCTGATTAACCAGTAGGGATGAGCATGTGATCCAATCAGGAAGTAGATGTGTGATATTTTGTTGGAATCTGTGGATCATAACCAGCTACCACAGTGAAAATGGGCAAAAATAAACTACAAAACAGGCAAAAAAAGTTTGTACATATATCTGAAAAATAGTTGTTCTTTTATCTAAAGTGATCAGGTCTGTGTTCATGTTGCTTGAACATTGTAACACTCTCTTGCCCGGCCGCTCCATCCACTCTGATACTGGACGACAGCTTTCCTGGAAAATATCATCCATCCGCTCCCTGATTGGACGACCAGGCAAGATGCTAATCCATCCAACTCCACTGGTTAATCGGGTGTCGTGTCAAAAAGAGTTCAGACGTTTCACTCGTAACCTTCTCTCAAATATATGTGACTTTATGTTTGTGCTTGTTTTATCGTCTCACATGAGCAGCTGTCCATCCTCAAACAAACAAACATTCAGAAAGTGTGTGTGTCAAAATCTCTTACAAACACACAGATTGATCTTATCCGTACAATTTTTTTCAACTTGTTCATAAAATATTAAGTGCAACTGCAAGTCAACTTTAACGAATGGAACAAGTCAGTGTTTGAATTTTGTTTCACACGATGCATTTAAATTTAAGTTTTAGCAAATATTTTTACACATACACACATAGATATTTAAACATTCAACAATAGTTCAAAAGTCTAAATCTCAAAACGTTACAGTATTTTTCTACAAGCTTTAAATACTTCAAACTCTAGTTTGCCTTCATCCATCCATTCCTAGTTATTACTTTCAGTGGATTCTCTTAAGATTATTTCGTTGTTGCCTATTTTAAATCAGAATGAGCACAAATCAATATCTAAATGACAATATTTAAGACTTTTAAAATCCCAAAACTCCTCAGAGATAAAGAGATCTATCCTTCAGACAAGAAAAATCTTGCATTCCCTTAAAAGACCCTGTCTATACAAAACTGAAATCAGTTTAATTCTACTATGAACTACTGCTACTCATACAATGTAAGATTTATGTCAGCCTTAAAAACGTGGGTAAATTTGAACAAACATTGGTGGAAACTGAACTGAACTAAACTGAACTCAGATGCCCGGTTTACCCTTCACATCTCTGTGCATATATATCATCGATGTTCAAAGAAAAAATCTCCAAAATGTCAGCTGTTCTGTTCTTGTTTTTAGGTGAATGACATTTACCCAATGGGTAAACACAGAAACACATTTCTTCATTTCAAATGTCACAGAAGTGCTTTATTCGTCGCTGCAGTGCAACATCATTGAAACACCTGAGCGACCGTTCTTGTAGGCCTTGTGCTTAATCCAGGTGCCTCTCAGTGTTATGTCTCGCTCAGCTCAGCACTGCAGACATTCCTGGAGATAACATTACAACCAGGAATCATTTCCAACTCACACGTCAGGAGCCAAAATTTCTGCTGTAACGCTGGAAGAATCAGATAATTACAAAAACATTTGGCCTTAACGTTCATACCTGACTTCTTTATTCCTCGTTCTTTCCCCCTCTCTCTTTCTCCTTACTTTTACTGCAACAATCTACTATTTTGGAGTTGGCTCGTTTTCTTCCGCGGCTCCTGAACTCTCTTTGATTGGTTTTGGCAGCAGATTCTGTGGCTGAGGCCTGTCCAAGCGTTTTCTGCATGGCTCCAGTCTGCACTGTTGTAAGTGTCTAACACATTGGGCTTCGGCTGGCAGATAGTACACTTCTAAATGTGGAAAGAGTGTGTGTGTGTCTCTATCTCTGACACACACACATATACACATAAACACATATAAAAGAGGAGGCATGCGTATACACAGGATCTGATATCTTAGCAATGGCAGGTTATCGTATGTCATATTCAAGGCAAAGTGGAGAATGACATAAAAGACAAATCAATCTTGCAATAATATAATACCACTAAAAAAAAAAAAAAAGCAGTTACAGGAGATGTTTGCCAGCATTTTGTGCCAATTGTGCTGTTTCTTTGGTGAACTTCTTATAGATAAGAGTCCCAACTCTCACTTTTTGCCAACTGGAGAACTTAATCACTTAATCACTTTTCTCCCTCTGCTTACACAGACTGAATCTGTGTGTAATCATGCACCTTCTCATTGAGTTGTCAAAGGCATTCTGGGAAATGTAGGAAATCAAAAGTCTAAGCAAAGAAGGAAGATGGAGGGAAAGTTGATACAACAAAAAAGTAAATTACATCACATCAAGCCAAAGTAAGTCCTGGAATAACATCAGATTGATGTGTGAGGTGGAGTTTCTGAAGGTGGAATTAAAGATTACCGGCAACGGAAAGATTACTGCTAATGTATTCAAAATCTGTAGCCACATTGTAATACAGGGAGAGTATTCAAGCGTGGAATTCCCCTTTGATTTGAATGTGAAACGTGGCTTTATGAAAATGTAAATATAAAAGCTCAATGCAAGAAGGCTACCTTTAAATTGAGAACAGATAAGAGAAAGAGGTTCAATTCAAATCTCAACCAAGACAATTAATGTTTCTGAAGCCTAAAGTAGATCTAAAGTACTATTGAAAAGCACTCAGAAAATAAAGTAATGATTATTCTTTATTAGTGGGACATGTTTGCAAATTAATAAAAAAAAAAAGTGCATTACTTAATTTTTGGCCCATTTAGTGCATTAAAATCAACCAATAAGCAGAAAGATACAGAGACAAACACCATTTCTCGAACACAAATCTGCTCATTATGAAAGAGGAAATGAAAATGTACAATTAATTTGCTAATCACAATGAAATGTTCACTTTCCTAAAACATGTTGGAAGGTTTTCTTCTATGAAAATAATCACCGGGGGAAAGACAATGTATAGACGCCTTCAAATCAACGACGTGCTATAGTGTGCTCGATCTGCCAGCGGCGCACACAGGAAGGAAAACAACTCCATGCTCACTGTTTAAATTTCCTCTGAGCAAGGAAGAGAGGCTTCATTCATGCTGACACTGATTTGCTTTCATCAGCTTTTTGCACGGCGCCAGTAAATTTTCAGAACTTCAAACGTAGTAACAAGTCACATATGAAGTTTTTTTCCCCCCTCCTTGTCATCCAATGTAAATTATATCAAAATATAACTGCTGCACAAGAGCTGGAGAAATAACCATGTGGCTCTCATTTCCCCAGTGATTGTGGAAGTGATGCACATCTGTAGTGCTGATGGTTGATATAATTGGATTCATCCATACGACATGAATACCTGTGAGCCGCGTTTATGCATGGAGATGGTTTGCACTATCAGCTGAAATCACTTGTGTATTCCTTCATGGATGTGTTTGTGTATTTTGATCTGCATGTGTTCATCCAGCCAGCTGCTTACTCAGGTGGAACACAAGTACTGTATGTTTCAGAGCTGCTAGATGTATCATAAATAGGACAATATAATTCAAATAGACTACAAAATATGGACATGACCTGATTTTCACCGAGAACTGTGTATTTTTCCTCCACTAGATTACTGTAGATACAGAATTCACCAGTGTACTAGAAAAAAATCTCTAGTTTTTATGCCAAACGTCTCTAATCTAGAAAGCACAAAAAAGCAATGAGTTGTACCTTTGTAACCTAAATGCATCATTACCACTGATTTGATCATGAGATTAAAAAAAAAATCTGACACATTTAAACTCGTAACACCAGGGTTTGTTGGATTTTAAAATATGAACACACACACACACACACACACACACACACACACACAGACATAGTGACCTATTTTAGCAGGTTGTGCGTATCCCAAAAGTGTCAAAACACAATTGCATCAACGCTTTGACACCATGATTTGTACAGTTCAGGGCAAATCCACGGTATATGTAGGGGAAATTATTTGTCCTTCATGATCTCAATTTTGAGCGTGGACAAACAACAGATCCACCAGCCAAACATGGCAACCAACATCCAGACTGTCGAGAGGCCGTCATAATTTCTCTGAGTTTGTCTGAGTCTGATTTTAATGGAATATCGCGATGACACCAAAAATTAAAGGTTATAGCCTGTGACATAGGATAAGATAGGGGTTTTCAATTTTTTTCTTGTTACAGACAAGAATTGTAAATCAATAACTTTTATTAATTCAGACCCCCTTTTGATTTTGCCCTCGGGACCCAGATATGAAGACATATTTTTGTCTGTTTTAGGTGTTAAATTGTTCAGTTAGAATACTGCACTTCAACACTGACAGATCAAAAGTGGTGAGATTAAAACATGATGTTAAAATAAGCCATCTTAACAATTAAGTTACAGTTAAAATAAACTAATCCTCATTTTGCTGAGGACCCTCTGGAAGCCCTTCAAGGACCCTTGGGGGACACTGGACCCTACATTGGAAATCACTGCCTTTAGGATGTAGAAATTTATCAGATCAATACTTCATAAATAAACATAACGATATCAATACATATTCTTCAGTAACAACAGAAACATACAGTGTCTTGTGCACCTCTGACGTTTGGATGAAATGGTTGAGCGCAGTATGGAAATACATGTGAGGCAAATCTGCTCTCCTCGCTGCATTATTGCATAGTTTATGACAACATATGCTTTGCATGTAGCCATCTGGCATGTTGCTCTTTGGCGGGGTCAATTCTTGTATGAACTTGTCTCAACATGCCTGCATGCTTTGTAGCTGTATTGGGGAGAAAGGAAAAGAGGAAGGGAGCCTGAGAGTTTGAGTTTTAATAAGACTTTACTAATCAAGACCGTGCATAAAGGCGGCTTCACAACAAGTACAGAGAGGGAGGTGAGTGTACATTACATCACACGGCAGGCAGGTGTGCACACTGGTGTGTAAGAGGAGCTTTAATGATATATGGAGCCGGCCCCCTCTGAGTTGCTTAGCAACACCACGGATTTGTCTCTCGAAGAGGCTGCTCACCAGTCCATCGTTCATTCAAACTCTTCTTTTCTTTTTTTTTCTCATAACCTGCTCCCAACATCTGTGTGGCTGCCATCAAATCCTGGATGCAGGGTAACTTCCTGAAACTAAACTAGAACAAATCTGAAATCCTGATCACCAGCTGCTAATCCCTCAGCCTCTTAGCATCACACTCAACCGTGATGGCTTCCTCTTCCCCTGTGCATCTGAGTTCCTCATACAGGCACCGTTCCTCACTCCAAACCCTCCCATGGAAACCAGGTCACAAAAAATTAGTTTCATCCATCTTGTCTAGAATTGAATTAGCTAGTTCACCTAACTTCTTATAGAACTGTGCTTTTTTTAAATCATTATCACAGTTTTGAAATGGCTTTCTATTATGCTGGCAGGCACCTGTGGTTAAAAGTACAATTACTCATCTAATTCAGGAGCTTCTGAATTGGCTTCACCAGATGTTGCTGATGGACACGTTTTAAACTCCAATATGCAGTGAGGTGAACTGCACATTAAATGCTTTGAATGGATCATGTGGCACCCAAGAATCACCAAAGGTGAAGCCGAGGGTGGTTGACTCTGCACATTTCATTGAAGTAATTTAATGTGCACCTCCAACAGAATTAAAAATTCCCTGATATTTTTAGCCATTAAATTTTTTCGTGCCAAAAATATGCTTCCAAATAATTCCCATTAAACAAATTATCCTTGAATTAAAATTTGAAAATTAATAAAATCACCATTTTCACAATAAAAATCAAGGAATTCTGAAAAAAAGTGCCCATGTTTCCTTTGGAAAACATTAACTTTCATTGACTTTATTCCTGTGAGTCACAGTTGATGATACTTTAAGTTGGGCAACAGGTTTACTGCTTTTGCAATAAAATGTCTTAGCATTATCGATAAAACCAATGATTTGGTAAATCAGAACTGCACATTATAATAATATTATAGTTTGATTTTCCCAAACCTTTCATGCTACAGTGATGATAACCAGTTTCATCAGGTGAACTTCACACTTGCTGTCATTCTTTTATCAAAGAGCCATTCTGTTTATTTGCATCACAGGTGTATATAAACATGTTTTTATATTTATAAACACATATGCTATTTAGCGTCTGTGTCTGCCCTACCCTGTACAGTATATAATTGATCACACAAGCTTGTATTTACACCACACAGTTGCACTTTCCCAGCTGTTAGCCCTGACACTGTCAGTTCTCCATGAAGGTGTAAAGTTTTTTAAATCGTGTTACATTAGCTACATCTTTGAATAACATCAAGTTAAATGTTCAAGTTTTAACCTAGTAACACTCACAGACACGCCTCACATTTTATTTCTCAATTTGGTCTAAAGCGATGTGTAACTGTGCATTGTTTTCGTTGAGTTGCATGTCACCTTAATTTGTTTGTTTTGAAGTGAAATGTTTTTGTACTGCAAGTCTCTTGAGTTTTCTGATATGCACAATCAGTTAGTTTATATCTGTTCTTTCTGTGTTTAGTTAATTTTATATGTGCAAATAAATAAACTCTAAATACCCAGGGGTCTGACTTATAGCTGGAGGATGAGATACTTATGATTGGAAACATTATTTTGCCATTCAAGTAAATAGGACAGTCCTCAGTAGCAGCCTTGAGAAGATTTTCTGGTACAAAAATATTATATGATGCCATAGAAAACTTTATACTGTCACCGCAACACTGGGAAGTGCAATCAGTAAATATCAGATCTGACATCATACTGTATCTACTGATAAAACTGTCTCTATAATTATTTATTTGTAGGAACTACCTAAGTCCATCGACACAGTCCAGCAGTGACTGTTGGGTTTTGACCTATGCAGGTTTTTCAAGTCCCATACCAATCCTGTTTTTGTTCTGAAGCTGCTGATAGCTGATATTTTCTGCCAGTATTCAGCATTCGTACATTGTTCCCTTTCTATACTAAAGAATCGTGAGTATTCAGTGTTTCCTCTCCATAATATTATCCTTGGCAGGGTGAAATGGTATTTGAAACAGCATTTATATCACACTCAAAGTCATTGAAATACATACTAATGAAATTCTTTTTGCAGCTCTTTAAGGCCGGGTGACTCAACCCACATTATAACCCACATAGACTGTAGCTGTGCTCATTGAGGAACCTCAGTCGTATCATCAGTGGTGATATGATTGGCTGATATTGAATAAAAGGCCAGTATGTTCTTCCACTGAGCTCGCTCCCAGTCCTGAAACTCACATCTTTTTCAAAGGGGTCATAAGCTCTGTGCTGCTTTGAGACAGATTCTCCTGGGTTGCTGCATGTGAAAGTCCATCTGATCCTGCAGGCAACTGATGCTCTCCCGGACGATGACGATTGATCCAACAGGCTACCTTTCATGGTTCTGTGAAGCTGACGTGACAGATAATCAGTGTGCAGGATGAAGGAGCGCCCATAGAATTAACAACAGGAGTGGTGGAAAGCAGAAAAACACAACTAGAAGCTCAGTTCAGGATGTCACCCTGCCTCCTGTCAGGAATTTGATCCGCAAGATTTTCTCAACTCACTAGACGTGCTGTCAAAAATGAGTCACATTTAAGAGTTGTAAATGAGACTTTTCCACATACATACATACATAGACATTAATTAGAGTAAGATATGTCGTTCTTTAACACAAAAGGTGTTATGTTCATTTTCATATTTATCTGTGTTCTGTGTTTTCATTTATTTAATTAGATTTTTCTTTGCATTGTGTGTTTGAAAACCTCATTACTTAAAAAAAGACCTCAAAGCCACAACAATGACAGCTACTGCTATCTCCACAAATTCTGCTGCTACTACTACTTCTACTTGTACACGTACTTCTACTACTACTGCAACTTGCTGCTACTACAGCTACATATGCTACTTAAACATACTTTTAATACTGCCAGTGGTGGAACGAGTACTAGATTAATTAGATAGATTAATCAAGAATAATTACTTTGCTTATATTTTTTACTTAAGTAGAAGTAAAAGCACCAGCCACAGTTTCATAATGGTATTAAAAAACTACAAAAAAAGCTACTTAAAAAAAGAAAGAAAAAGAACAGAAAACAGAGTAAAAGTTAGAGTTAATTTCCATCTATGCAATTCTCAGGCTGGCTTTACAAAGTGCAACCTCCATGCAGTTACTTGCAGGTTGCAAATAAAACTTTTACTATTGCTGTGTCACCAATCCGATGCTGAACCTTCTAAATGCAAACCCAGTCACAGAAATGGAATGATTCAGTTCTGTTTCTGCTCAATCCAGTTCTTTTTCTATGAGCCCATGTCATGATTTTCATTGGATTGTTCTCCTGCAGAACTCCAACACAATGAACTGAACTGAACAGGAACACAAGTTGCATTTCAGCTGCACTATGCAAAGCCAGCACGTGAGGATTAGAGTTCAGACTAGATTCTTTTAATTGCAAAAATGTAGAAATTACAAAATAAAATGCTGAGTGAATGTCTAGTAGCCTACTATAACTACTTGTAATAACACTTTTACGTCTGTTACTGGTACTCCTAATGTGTAGTTGGTGGCTTTATGAGAGAGAGAGAGAGAGAGAGATGGAAGTTATAAAGGAGGGGAGAAGTGTGAGGGGCGGTGTCGGGAGGTGGGGATTTGGGAGAGGAGGGGTGGCG
>OMLF01056447.1:0-11437 GCA_900302615.1 Holocentrus rufus | reverse complement strand
TCACTAGGGTGTTGCTAGGTGGTTGCTGGGTGTTCTGGATGGTTGCTAGGGTGATAGAGAGCTGCGTCTGTATCTGGCTCCCAGCCTGTGTCTGTGGCACAGGCTGGGATTGGCTCATTTGGTGCCGATAGCTTGAAAACTGTGGGAGGAGATGCATGCAGAAAATCAGCCAGAATAATAGAATAACAGAATAGAAAAAGTGCTACTAAAAATCTGAACATGAGTTTAATAGCTGAAACTCTTGTGGCTTGACAGCATTCATTCCTATAGGCCAAAAGGTTGAAATAAAGTTGAATAATTCAATAAGTACGAATGGTACGAAAAAGTTGAATACACGTGCACATGTCCAAAAGAAGCTGAATTTTTTGAAGTTTGAATGAAATTTTTAGCTGAAAGAATGTGGAAGGAGTAGGAGTCTAAAAACGGCGGAAAATATAATAATAATAATAATAATAATAATAAAAAGAAAGAGAAAAAATTCTGTCCAAAGATAACATATGTGTGGTTGCTTGGCAATCACACAAATAGTGGGAAGAACATAAGTGTGCAAGCTTCCAGCTTGCCCACTAATAATAAAAAGAAAGAGTGCAAAATTCCGTCCGTCCAGCTTGCCCACTAATAATAAAAAGAAAGAGTGCAAAATTCCATCCAAAGATAACATATGTGTGATTGCTCAGCAATCACACATGCTCACAAATAATAAATAGTGGGAAGAACATAAGTGTGCAAGCTTCCAGCTTGCCCACTAATAATAAATAGTGGGAAGAATATAAGTGTGCAACCTTCCAGCTTGCCCACTAATATATAGTGGGAAAAATAAGTGTGCAAGTTTCCAGCTTGCCCACTAATAACTAGAAAAAGTGCATTTTCTGTAGAAAATGCGTGGAAGCTGAGCAACAAAAAGGTTGAAAGCTGCTGAAATTCAGAGTTTTAAGATCCTCTGCCCACCAGAATTAAAACTTTAAATGAGATATTTCAAAAAGCACAAAAAGTATTTAAAAGTTGAACACATGAAAAAGTGTTATAAGTGGAGATGTGGTTCAAGTTTCAGTGATGTGAGATTTAGTGAAATGTGCCTTTCAAAGTCTGAGAATTTGAAAGGTTTGACAGTATCAACAGTGAGTTAAAACATGAACACTGAAAGATCAACATGACTGGTGATAGAATTAGTAATAAACCTTGTGGTACATTTAGCTTGGTGGGAGTGGTAAGCAGTATTGATAGTGGTAGTAAGGATAGTGCCAGTAGGACTGTTGTACGTCTAACGGTGGAATTGTAGCAGTAGAAGTAGTGGTTAGATGAGTAACCATCATAATATTGATACTAACAGTGCCAATACTAGTATTGGCTGAGTAATGACGATAGAAGCAGTAAAACTGTTAATATAGTATTAAAAATAATGCATATATGCAATAAAACTATATCATTAAAACAGAAGAAAACTTGAACTGTGGTAATTCAGAAAGTACAAAATATATCAAGGTACAAGCAGTTGTAACTGTTACATGTCATTAAATGTACAAGCAGTTTAAACAAATGTATAGGTGGAATATAATTTGAGAAGCATTAAAGCATTGAGTTGAAATGGGAAGTCAGCAAAATGAGACTTTAAAAACAAACATGTCAAGTTGTGGTATTATTTGAGTTGCATGTACCTTTAACCGTGTAAGAAATGTATAAGTCTGACATTGTCAGCAGTGCCTGCAATGAGGTTCAAGATGATTTTAGGGCCCACAGCTGGAGAGATTTTAAAGGTGACATATTATACCCCTTTTCCACAAGTTAACACAGTTCCCTGGCTCCTCAATGAAATGTCTGTGACATGATTTGGTCAAAACTTCCACAAGGTCAAGAGAATAGAGACCCTGTTTCACCCTATAATAACAGCTCTGTTCAAAACGGACGGTTTTGGTGCCTGTTGCTTTAAATGCAAATGAAACTGCTGACCACGCCCCCTCCTCCACGGGGTGAGCCGACTCGAGTTCGGCTTCGCGCTACCATAGCAACTGTTGATGAGGATTCTGGGAGAACATGGCTGCCGGAGAAAACAGCGGTGCAACCCTACATGATTGAACTAAAGTCAGAAACTGAGCAAGAAGAGACTCCTGAACAAGTTCGAGAATCAAGGTGACAACAGGACGTTTTGGAATGGTTAGTTTATTAACTTTATGTTACTTTGACCTTTCTTTTTGTATGTTTGTACGTTAGCTGAGGACATACGGTCTTGCTGGCCGTGTCGAGGACGCAATATTTTTTCCTAGGATGGAGAAGGCATGACATACATTTTCTACGGTCTTTCCCTAATCTTATTCATAACCAACTTATGCCCAATAATAGCCTTGACACAAAACTTAACCAATAAACAAAAATGACCACCCCAAATGCCTTCGTCAACCTTGGAAAAAATACTGCGTTGTGGACAGCCAGCTGCTAACTTTGTGACTTGTGTGTATACAGTGTTTATGTACAGTAAGTCATAAGATGTTAATTGCTGTTACACCAGTAAAAGTCAAGCTCAAATGTTGTAGGTAATAATGTTTTCTCAAAAGAAAAGTACATTTCAGTAGGCCATGCAGGGGGTGTAGGATTGTCTGCTAACACCTCATAACTCATATGTTCACTAATTATTCCAACCATTTAAATGTTATGTACGTAACATTAACAAGCTTATTAAATTATTGCATTTGGTGTCCCATGTCCTTAATAGGAACAAAGCATTCAAATAAACTACACCTGCAATGTTCAAACTTATTAAATCTCTTTCCCGGCACAGGCTTAAGTGTGGGATTTGTGCAACATGCCTACAGAGCCCGAGAATGTCTGCTGCAGAGATTCCACAGGTAGTATAAACGCTTGCTGAGTAAAATTGTGATTATTCAGTTATTCCATATTACTTACCCATTTCAAATTTACTAGGTTACAAAAAGACTACAGCAGCTAAAGAACCAGCCGTCGTGCATGGTGGATCATCCTGGCCTGGAACCTTTGTGTCTGGATGTGTTCTCACTACAGAATGCATTCAACATCTAAAGAGCAGACTATGGGCTTTTATGTCTAAGGGGAATAGAGCAGTATACAATAATTACTGTTCCCTGTAGCTAACATTACTTACTGTTCATCTTTCATGTTTGCCACTTGTTAACATGTGACATATCAAACACTGAAAGCACACAAAACTGTTTATATAGACTTTACTTTTATTGTCATAAAGTTTGCTACAGCAAAATCCAACCAACTTCTGAAATAAATGTATTCAGTGTACTTAATGCCCTCCTGAAAGTTTAACAATAGGCAAAAATGATAATAAAAATGTTGTTTACAAAGAACACAGAATTTTTGTCATAAGTTAGATTCCGCCAAAACCATACTAAAAAATGGACACAGTATGAAGTGGCTGTCACCATTTACTGTTGCCTAAATATCATGCACACTTTGGTCTAAAGTGTCTTCCTCCACATCCAAACGAGGTGTATTGCATGGTGTTGATGTAATGAATGGTTGTGAAGCTGCAAGGGCAACAGCTGAGGTGGCAGCACCAACGTTTGTGCAGGATACCGTTCTCTGTGTACCTTTGACACATAAAAACACACATTCCATATCCTATTAGTCATGCCAAATTTAAAAAATTTACCACAATCATAATATCACAATGAAGTGAATGTAGGTCAACATACATGTACTTCTGAAGTGTGTTTGGAGAGTTTTGATTGAAAGCGGTGCCAACTGTGTGTTTCTCTGGCGGGTCAGGTTACTTACTGGCTACACTTACCTGTTGGGGAATTCCTATTCTACATTCATACATTCATGAACATTATCACCTGTCCTATGCAACAATACTGTCTGGCTAGCCTATTATGCTGTTCAGGACCTGTGTCTGCCTAATGCATCAAGCAGCTATAGCTAAAATTAAAGTGTCATTTTTGCTGTGGGCCTTACCAGTATGTAGTTGTAGTTAAAAGCTTTGCACTGTCTTACTTATCTTGGTTGTTTACCTGCTATGCTTATTTGAATATGAAAACATTTCAGTCAGGTGCTGCTCAGTCCATTTCAAGTTTTCTCTCAGTAATGCAAGAACTACACAAGACTACACTCATGATCGAGCTGCATCAGAGATTTTACAAGTTGCTCCTTGCTAATCTTTCTAGTCTAGAAGCCTGCATGTACAGTACATCAGGCGGCACAGTAGGAGACAGCCTCCGGTGTTAGATACGAAATAAAATTGCGAGATTTTATTACAGATGTACACAAAGCACACATTCTCCTAACACAACATGTCAACACCGCTAGCCAGTGTTTCACGGCAAGTCAAAGACTTGTCAATTATCTATAATAGCAACAAGAAATACTCTTGAGACATCTAAAGTTTCCACCCGTTCTCTCATTTTCTCTCCCCATTTCTCTCACACTTATGGATCCTGCAGCAAAACGTAACACCAAACTGTTAGCGTTAGCTAATGCTAAACAGACAAAGAAACAAGGAAACAAGGAAAGGAAACGTTTCATTGTCAGTCTTGTGTTGTACTGACCCAGGTTGGAGAAGCAGTCAAACAAAAAGTGGTTAGCTGACATTAACAGTCTTTAGCCGACTGTAGCTGGGACGTTGTCATCAAAAATAAACTTAATCCACTGCACTCTTGTTTCCTGAGGCTGGGCCGACATAGTGATTTGTGCCCGTCTGTACAGCCAACAAGCAGCTGTAGTGTCTAGCTCTTAGCTGCAACATAATGCTAGCGGTTATCTGGTGCTTGCCAGAAAAAAACATGTCGGACCTTCGCAAAGGTAGTTTTCAAGCCGGGGTGGAGATACCCAAAGGAGGAGGCGGAGTTATGCTAATAACTGGGGGAAATCTGAACAGCTTGTTTCAGCCCATGGTTTCTGAGCTAGCCAGCTAACTCAAAACTTACTGGGGTATTGATTCTCAGACTTTGAGGGTTAGTAGGCACAGGGGATACCCCAATATATGTGCCCAAACAGCGAAAAAGTGGGTTTTGCAGAAGTTTTCAGAACTCAGCTTCGTCACTTGTACCTAACAGTAAAGTTACCCAGCTCACTTACTTTTTGTAGTGGTTGACCCATATGTAAAAAATAAATCTCTTATCTACTTTACTGACTTGTGTAAAGTGATGCCAGCCTCCCTGGACTCTTGGATCCTTTAAGTAAACCAAACAGGTGCTGCACAGCCGACAATAATAGTTGTTGTCCATAGGTGCCAATTGTAAACAATACCCAGCTAATATGGTGGACGGTGAGCCCATGAATATGACGCAATGTCGCATCTATAGTTCTATATCTATGGTTCATTCTTTTTCTTCTTTGTGTTTTCTGGCGTTTCCATGGTTTCTCGCACCGCTTGCACTGCAGACTGTAGCGTGCGTGCACACAGCTAATGGGCGTCTGATACGTCATCACGTAGCATTGCGGCAGTACTCATGGGAAATGTAGGAAGTACTGCCAGGGGGACAAATGACCGAGAACTGTAGAGCAGACTCTAGCCTGGGTAAAATAAAACAATTCACGCAATAAGCTGGATGTATGAGATAGATATGATATGATAGAGAACAGCTGTTACGTATAAAGTAAATTTCTCCAAGTCATTTTTTTCACAATAGCGAATTTCATTTCTTCTAGTGTCTCCCCTTATATTTATTTTTTTTATAATGTGCTACAATGTGCCCCTATTGCTACTTGGAAATGGCAGTGGCTCTAAGCAACATGTAGGCATTTTTTATGACCATATAAGGCAATATGACCTAGCTTTTCCTGCAGTCTCTACCTGTGATGGAACCCAGTGTTACCACTTCCAGAGCATCAAACAGGAGAAAGTCAATGCAAAACACTACTTTGTCCGTTATTCTGTCCTATGCACTAGTACCTCTCTGGTCTCTGTTGTCCTTCAGTGGTAGTGTCATTTATCTGAGCTGGTCAAGGACTTTGGCTCGACCACTCAGCCCCAATCTGGGTGACATCTGTTCTGCCTCATCAATCATTCATTAAACAAACATGTTCTCTTGCTCTGTGCTCAAGATAGGACGTGATGGGTCAAGTTAGTGCATATTATATCACATACTAGAAACTAGAGACTGAGCCTTGGTGAAAGTGATCTTCCTGTTGTGTAGTGATACTGCAAAAAGTAACTATTTTAAATTAAATTTTAAAGTTTAAAAGTTAAAAAAATTCTGATTCTGTTAAAATACAGAAAATCAAATCTTCATTAAAACGCCTGACATTCTTCACTTTAAAAGAGTTGCCATTTGCTGCAAACATGCATCAATGAGGTATAACCTCTACATTAACCTTTTAGTGGTGGAGCAGTGGCTAGCATTCTGCTATCAACACCCTTACAAAAGAAGCCAGACATGGGGTATTCCCTTTAAATCCTGTCACATAAACATTTACAACTGGAACTAATCACCTCAAGTAGCTGAAAGAACACTTGTTTCCTTTCTTGCCTGACATCAAGCCAGTGTTTAATCTTGTTCACGGCCAGAGTTTGTTTGACCGACACAAATGTCAATGTGTTTAAATGTATCTTCAAATTAAACCCTGTATGGAACAGTCACAACCCAGGAGAGTGACAAGACTTTTTTTCATTCTATTCTGCAATTGAAGAATTATTGTCCTGCAGTTGGCATTGTAAAGCATTGGAAGGCCTTCACTGCTTATCTAAATAGACTCAATCTAACTTGTTCAAACTAGCTGGCTTTAAGTGTTGCAAATTATATACCAGTTACAAACCATATACTGATAATTTATCACTTGCAACGAAATCAATGCAAACTCAGAGGTTCCCATGAAATTTCATGGGAGTCACATCTTTATTTTGTGGGGGCCTTAAGAAGAATAGAACATCCAAAACCACTGTCAATGGTAAAGCCATTTCATAATGACGCTACATTTGCTGAAATGTTAAACTGGAAAACACATTCTGGAAAATATGAGCTTTACTGATTTTGCAGAGCTGGCTCAGACAATTTCAGTTTTGCTGTTTCAATCGATACTGTCAGAAGACCAACACTTCCATTACAGTTTCCTCAAAGTTCATTTGTATAGAAGTTGCGCTAAGGGTTTGGGGGGGAGAGCCACTGTATCCCCCCGTTTTTTTTGCTTTAAAAATCGACCTGCAGCCTTGTTTCAAGATTCGCCATTTGAGCATACGTTCATTCTTTTAGGAATAGTGGAAGACAGTAAGACAGAGAGAAAGGATTTCTTTGTCAGCAGCAAAGTCAACAGAGGAGAAAGGCTGGGCTGTTGCAGCTCACCTAGGAGCACAGGCAATCACTGAGGAATTGGAAGAAACCGCTGCCTTGCTGGCTCCCAGACTGAAGATGTGTCACATCGCCTTTTGGGGAAAAAAAAATCCCTGTTCTCTGAACTCAGCTGGGGAACAACATCAAACCCTACACATCCTATGTGCCGCCTGCTCATTCAGTTACCACACAATAAAATCAGTAACACAGCAAGTGTGCCTCAGCTGAGTATAAATGAGAGCCACTGTTCACTTAATCATATACTGAACACAGAGTATTTGAACAGCTGCTGAGTTCCATATGGATCTATGTTACAACCACTGTCAACAAACACTTGTTTACCAAGATCTGCGACCCATGACAAAGAACATATATCAGTACCACAGTAACCAGGCAAACTTGTGAAGAGGCCTTGATTGAACAAATTCAGGTAATTTTTTTCAGAACTCAACCTTAATCAACCTTTCAGCAAATCACTGTTCAGATAAAAGCATTACATGTGTTTTTCTAAGAAATGTGAGTATTTCTGCATGTTTGTGCATCCATGTTTTTGTGTCCTAAGTCCTATCCACTGAGACCAGTGTTTTGAGGAGAACTCATGAAATTAATAAATTACCCTGCAACCTCTGCACATTTATACAGGATAATGAAATTTCCTGAAAGCATCGATGCCCCCGTTACAGTTGTATGGGTTCAATATTTTACGATTAGTCACTTCCTGATGTAGCAAAGCAAAATTTTAAGTTTGCACTGAAAATGCACTCAAAACCCTCCTGTATAGGTTCTCCTACTGCCTCCATTTTTCATGACAGGAGGAAGATAGGGGGGGTCACGACTGTGTGTGCGCGTGCCTGCTTGCGTGTGAGTAAGCAAGAGAAAGTTTTTTCGTAAACCCAGGCCCCCAGAAGTAGCGCTGGGCCGCACGCCTGTATGTGCTCAGCGGTCAAATGTGGTATTGCAAATCACGTGATGCCATGTGGGCCAAAAAGACAATTTCTCCATAGACCATTGAAAAAGACACGCTGCTAGAACCGTGAATACATTTTTCTGATTACCACACATGATCGATATCGAATCTTTTATTCACCCACTTTTGAGTCATTGGGGCCATTTTTCTTTGGAAGTCGCTGAAAGACCTACAGAGCTTTATTTTTCTAGGCCTTGTGAACGCGCCCAAAGGCCACGGGAACGCCAGTCTGCGCGTTCTTGGTCAAAACTGGAAACCAGACCGCTAAGCTCTGTGGAGATTTCTGCTGGCCGTCTAACTAAACTACAATAAATTTGAATGTACTTTCTTTGCCGATTAGTTTCTTATTAAGTCAAGTAAATGTTAGATAGCAACTCAGTAGCAATACCTAGTTTGATATTAAGAATGCACTCTACGATTACTCTGATTTATATCTCTGATTTATAGCCTTCTATAGGCATACTTTTTATTTATTTTTATTGTGCATATTGCACTGCAGTTAATTTCATGGAAATGTTAGTGACAGGCTACACCTACGCACATACTTTATCTTTTCATAATGCGATGATATATAGACCCACATTGCTGTTATTATTGTCCTTATTTTCAATAATCTTCACATGTATCGCTGGTATGCTCTGTAAACAATGAGTTTCCATATGCATTTACAGCACAGTATAAGTTCAGTCTAGATATCCGCATAATCAAGCAAATAGGTTATATTTTTTTTTTACTGGACTTCATGTGGTTGCGACAACCTCTGAGAATATTCCAAATGATGAGTAAATGTTTTCACATTGGAACAACTGCAATTAGAGTGCCTGCAGGGCAACACTGTTAACATTGGACTTCATTTGATTGGAGAGGCCTATACCTATACCTGTAGTGAGATGAGTGACCCACCTTTGATGCCTGTGGTCTTGTATATTCCTGTAGCTTCAGTTAGTCGTTTAAGAATAATGATGACAACCAGCTGTAGCCTACTATCCCATCTCACAGAAAAAGACAGCATGATTTAAAAATAGCTGAAGGTGTCCTCTTCAATTACAAAAATAACAATCCCATGAAAGCCTTGATATGCGAGGCTGCTGTGACTTGCATCTTATACTAATCAAAATAAGAGTACTGACAAAATTATTAAATGGGTGATCTATTTGAGAGCTGAGACAGTACATTTGTATATAGTTAGACATTTATTAATGGAATAATATACATAGAAATAAGAGAAATAATAAGAACACTACGATTTCTTTTTGACTGGAACAAGACTAAATAGCTGAATAAAAAACACAATAAGCAACAGTAAAAGTACACCTACTTCCACTGTGTCTTAGTATTATTTCCCCTCGTTCATTGCCATTGTTTCATCTCAATATGTTTTTAGTTGCCCTGGCCGAGGAAGCCCCACTGGGCAGGACAGAGCACACAGGTACAATACTTGTGGTTCAACCTTTCAAAAGGTGTATTTATTAGTAGTTTGGTGAGGGTAGGAAAGGAGGAGATAGAATAAATACTGATGGAGGGAGACGCCGTCCTCAGGTAGCAGCTGAGTTGTGGGGTTGGAGCTCCAAGAGGAGGCGATGCACGGAGATATAACAGTGGTCCAAGGAGGGCAGATTAGTAATCTCCGTCTGTTTAGAGAGAAGGAGAGAGGTGAGGGTGTGACGAAAAGGGACCCTGAATATGAGTTGTTACTTGCTCAGGACGAGCAACAGGTTGAGTCAGTGGACAACTGTGTTCAAAAGTCCGGTACAGAAATTTAGCCCAACACCACCTCTGGTGTGATCAAAAGCCAGATAGCTTCAGGCCACAGTTATGCCTCAGACACATAAATTAGCTAACTACAAGCCATTCTGTCTCATAGAATGAACATAACTTTAATTATAGTATAGCAGGTAATAGGCAGTGCAAACTTTTCCAGCTAAATTATGTTTGGAGAATTATATTGGCTGACAAGCACAAAAAATCTAATTGTCTGCCATCGATGTATCTATGAGCCCTGTGGATAACACAAGAATTATCAATGCCAGCTTAGCATGAGCTAAAAATACTGCAATGTTAACGTTAGGTGGCTAAGTTAACGTTAGTCAACTCTTTGCTCACAGTGTTTCGCTAAGTAAGACAATACTGCAGGAGTAAGGGTTAAATTGAAAGTTAAACATGTAAACTAACGATTAAATTTCAAACTGAATAAATTAGTCTTTTATCTGATGGGAAGTACGCTTGTTTCTTTCGGTATTATTGGGCTGCTCCACTATCAGCTTTACGGACTTGTGGCAATGAGCCGAGAGCCACAAGCACAGGTTGTTTTCATGGTTGCCACAAACGCCAGCGCATTCATGTGGCCGAAGCAGGAGCCAACTACACATGTGTAAAAAAAAAAAAAAAGTCACACTGCACATGTCCGCAAAGCTCCGGAAGAAAGGCCCCCATGTTGGCGTATGCGCTGAATGAACAGGTTGCATTCCAATTCAAATATTTGCATCCCCCATCTAGTTATTTTTTATATCTATGCGTGAACCCAAATATCAGTTATACGCTGGAGTGCGTGTGTGGGTTTGCACGCGCACGAGTGTCGGTGTCGCAAGTTATATGCATCGGTTTTATGTCGTCAGTTATGCATTGCATGCCCACGTGAAACTATGGCCGGGTAAAGGCATTGGCGAGCCAATCGCATTTAACATTTAAAGGGGACATATTATGCAAAACCCACTTTTTCGCTGTTTGGGCATATATATTGCGGTATTCGCCGTGCCTACTAACCCTCAAAGTCTGAGAAACAACAACCCACCCACTGCTGAGTTAGCCGCCTAGCTCAGATAGCATGGGCTGAAACGAGCTGTTCTGATTTTCCCCGACTGTTACGTAACAAGCGGGGATTTTTGCATAATCCCGCCCCCTCCTTTGGGTATCTCCACCCCGGCTTGAAAACTACCTTTGAAAAGGTCCGACATGTTTTTTTCTCGCTAGCGCCAGCTAACCGTTAGCATTATGTTGCAGCTAAGAGCTATAGGCACTACAGCTGCTCTGTTGTTGGCTGTACAGACCGACACAAATCACTACGTCCAGCCCAGCCTCAGAGGAAACAAGAGCGCAGTGGATTAAGTTTATTTTTGATGGCAACATCCCGGCTGCAGTCGGCTAAAGACTGTTCGTGTGAGCTAACCACTTTTCGTCTGACTGCTTCTCCGACCTGGGTCAGTACAACACAAGACTGACAACG
>OMLF01056443.1:4665-18699 GCA_900302615.1 Holocentrus rufus | reverse complement strand
GACGTGATGACAGCTGACCAAACAAGCTGCAACTGAATCGATCTGTTTATGATGAAAAGGAGAGCGCCAGGGTGCTTTAGAATTATGGCCCTTTTATTTCTGTCGGTGTTCACGTTTCCACCTCATCGTTTCACTGCTGTTTTGTTACAAACACTGTCGGCAGGGTTCAACATTTACGCCAGACGCAGGTAAAAACGGCTTTGGCAGATAAATAAATTGGAGTTACGAGGCAAATTTTCTCACAAATTTTCACAATGAAAGGCAAGCTGAGATGACTGATATTGACTTCATGTCCCCTATTCTCCACCATATCTATCTCTGAATATATCTGAATGTGAAATGAAAATCTATGAATCAAATAAGTCAATAAATGTCACCTGCTAATGAACAGGTCAGTGATTGGCTGTTCTGTCAGGATTTATCAATCAGTGGAAAACAAACAGGCCGGTGATGTAAATCATTTTTTTTCTATACCTTAATGACTTAATGAACAAATGGAGACAAATATCTGGTATTATAATTCTTGTTGGCCTTTGCTTTGACCCTCATATGCACTGATCTCAAAAAAGTGAACAAAACTGATATTATAGATAAGCTATTTCACTTGATTCCAAAACAAATTGTCTTATTTTAAACCATCACATTTATTTCAAAACATTTT
Source organism: Holocentrus rufus (assembly GCA_900302615.1). Taxonomy (NCBI): domain Eukaryota; kingdom Metazoa; phylum Chordata; class Actinopteri; order Holocentriformes; family Holocentridae; genus Holocentrus; species Holocentrus rufus. The sequence goes on along the minus strand of OMLF01056443.1, from coordinate 18,038 downwards.
CTTGAATCAAGTGTCTTGATACCAGTTGGGAAATCTGCTTTATTTCGCAATAGGATTCCAGGAAAATCCATTTAAAACTGAAACGACTGCAATTATCAGAGCCACTGGCAATTTTTTCATTTGTTTCAAGAAAATTAAGACTCAACATGACACAAATACTTGGGGAAAACAATTTTTGCAGTGCAGCAGCCTACAATTTCATCAGGGTTGCATCCTTTTCTAAAGGTTGTCTCATGGCAATCTCATTTTTCTGGCTGGCCTTACCAAGTTCTCTGCCTGCTGTTAGCAGACCAAAGTACTTACTGTCTATACTCTTTACTTACTTTCTTCATGCAGATGTGTGTTACAGACAGTTCAGTGTGGGAGTAAAGCCTCTTTTCTGTCGTTTAATATGCGACTGTAACTCGTGTTAACCGGTTACAGCCCAACACAGCCTGGCTCCGCTGCGTGCTGCTCTCCTGGCAGAGAACGCCACGCCAGACTCCATTCAAAAAATGACAATTCAATGATTTCTCGCTTATCCGCAAATATTGCATACCTCGCACAACATGACTTACGCTCGTTCCCCAGTTAAAATGAACCACTCTTCAATTCGGCATAGATACAATACATCGATCACAAATTATATATAGTAAATGTCAACTTTTGTAAGTGATGCGCTTGAGAGCCCCAAAGTCCGATTTCACCCAAACACACCGTGGTGGGCGACACCGAGCAGCGTGACCCAGCTGTAAAAGTTGATTTTTAGTGCAATAAGGGCTGTTTGTTGTGTTATATCTGAGCCGAATTTACCATGAGACCCTAGCGATTCAATACAGAGCAAGACCACGTTTTAAAGGCATTATGACTTGACTTTCTCTACCATACAAGAGCTAACGGTACATATCGCAGCTTGGTACAGCCATGCCATCAGTCTCCTCTCCACAGCACTCGCTCCTCGCGTTCTATCACGTTCACACCTGGAGATTAAATATTTATCTCGTACCTGGACATAGTTGCTTTCGCAGTACTCCGCTACTCTTTCCAGGTTGGTAAAACTGTCCAGTAAAGCTCTCCGACCCGCAGGAATTTCCTCCTCCAAAAGCATTTGTAACTCCGCCATCTTTACATGGTTTTACTACAAACGTCGGCGCACTGACTGGATGTATGCTGCTGCCTTCGAGTGCTGTGGGAAATAGCGGGATCATGAATAACACTGGGGGAAGAGGGAATTTTCCTGTGGAGTTTGGGAGATGTGACTTTTAGGGGGTGGAGAGCACGGAGGCCACGTCAACAACTGATGGCAAAAATGATGAATTTAAGTAGTTAGTGGAAGCAGAACTAGTACTGAAATAGTAGTCAGTACTCCAGCAGGTCCTGGCCCTGCTCTGGGGTCGTCTTCCAGTCGGTCATGCCCAATACACCTCCAAAGGGAGACACCCAGGGTGGTCTCTGCATCAGGTGCTCCATCCACCTCTACAGTGTGGACAAGTAGCAACCTGACACCGAGATTTCCCAGAATCCCGACCTTCTCTTCTTCTGAAAAGACTGGGACTAACCACCCAGTAAAAAAACTCATTTCAGCCATCTGAAGCTGTGACCTCAGTCCTTCATCATTACCCAGAGCTTGAGGGTGAAGTCAGAATAAAGATTAACTGGTGAATTGAGAAGTTCACCTCACCACCACTGTCCATTTCGACAACTGCATTACTGCAGCTGATACATCAAACTGGCAGTGAATCTCACAGTCCTTCTTACCTTCACAAGTGGCCAAGGCCTGGAGAACTCCTTCACTAGGGGGAGTTCCTCCTCATCACCTGGATGGGACAGGACACCTTTTTCTAGGAGAGAGCCATGGCCTCAGACTTGCAGGTGCTGAATCACGCTCACCTGCAAACTGCTTTACTGAAAAGTGGAGATTATGGTCTCTTTGACCTTTTTAGGGAGTTTTTTCTTGCCTGCTATGAGGGTTTAAAGGGATCGTTCACCCATTTTTAAAAACTTGATATTATTTCACTTACCCCCTAGCTGTTATATAGGACAGTGGAGGTGCCGTCTTCCTCACATCATTACAGAGTACCGGACACTTTGGAGCATCCAGCTAGTGTCCAGTACTCTGTAACAATGAGAGGAAGATGGCACCTCCACTGTCCTATATAACAGCTAGGGGGTAAGTGAAATAATATCAAGGTTTTCAAAGTGGGTGAACTATCCCTTTAAGTCATCACTCAGATGATAAAAAAGGTTTCATTGTTTATTTGGTGTTTGGTGTATGTAGGCCTAAATTGTGTTGTACAGTCACATTAAAATGTGAAGGCATCCAAAATGCAGATAACCACTTCAAACTTCTTTTTCAGCCGCAGGAACACAGATGAGAAGTATTTTGACCTTGTTTCTTGTAACACTGGTGATCTAGCTTGTTGCTCTGTTCATCTCGCTGTAAGTCACTCTGGATAAGAGCATCAGCTGAGTGATTAAAATGTAAAACACAGCGATAAAATGTAAGCAGTCTGTCGACCCATTTTCAGTCCCAAACTGCAACTCAGTGCCACAGAATTCTAGAACTCTGGAGGCCAATATGGCCGCCCCGACAGTCTAACCACTCAGATTCAGTTTCTGCCAGTGCAGACTTGAAATAAAACTTATTCCTAACGCCTATTTTGATTCCTACTTGTCGGTAATTAATATAAGTATTTCTGTAGGACTTACAGCTGCCTCAGGACATGCTAAAAATGACTTCTGTGAGTATTACTGATCATTTGATTCAAGGTATAGATTGTTGATGGACGGATTACTACTTTAAAAGTTTAATTCATTGACGCTGTACAAGTCAGTTTGAAGTGAAAGTGAAGCAGAGCAGCCGTAGAAAAGAAAGCATGGAGCTCACCAAAATCTTCCAACTCTTACAAGTTTTAGAACACAAAAAGAAAGAGAAAAAGAAAGAGGAGATAAAAAAAGAAAGGTGGTCAAGTTAATTACAGCTCTTTCCGCCATTTAACATAAATCTATTTGTGGCCATTGAGTGTAAATTTAGTAAGTGGATTATCATTTGTGTGATACACAATGTGGACAAGTGAAACACAAGCAGCAACAAATTGAAGGAAATACTTTGTGTTTGTCAGTTATACTAACTGGACCAGCAGCTCCACTCTGTGGTGAAAAGATGTAAAAAGACCACCAGGCATCTGTGTATCTGTACATGAACTGTTTTCCTTTATTTACAAAATCACACTCTGGAGTATAAATTACACTATATATATGACACGCAATACAAAAACATACGTTAAACAAGAACAACACTGATTTGAAACCAGTGTACAAGTCAAAGAGAGAGAGAGAGAGAGAGAGGTTGATTCATGAGGGGTGATTCATGCTTGGATGTCCAGGTTCTCATCTCCTCTCGGGTATCCCTCCACTTCCATCGTCATCAAAAACTCTGCAAAGAAAGACAAGGTCATTGTGAGTAGATCCATTCAGTCAGGTTGTAAGTAAAAGGGAATATTGTGATAGGGTAGATTCAGGGTAGATCTTGTCTTTAACCCGAAACATGAAGATAAAAACATCCATCCAGGTCTTCTGAGAAGCTGCTTGCACACAGAGCTCAATACCTCCAACATGGACACCACAGCATGTGTTACATAACCTGAGAGAGCCCTTGTTCCCCTGCCCCCCTACCCTCTGTGTAGTCCAAATCTGGTCGCGTGGAGACGAAGGCCCAGGCCAGGCCAACCAGCAGCGCCACCACCAGGTTAACCACAATCCACGGCTCCAGGATCTGGTGCTCTGAACCTGGAGGCCTGGAGAGTGGGGGTGGACATGTTTTCACTGTTCAGACTATATGGAATAGAATAGAATAGAATAGAATAGAATAGAATAGAATAGAATCTCTCACCACAGGGTGTCGTTGGCTGTAGGATAGAGGTTGATACGATCACTGGTCATTTGCTGACTGAGGGACAGGATGAGGGCTATGAAATACACTAAGAGAGAGAGAGAGGAGTGACGCATCACCATCACCATCACCATCATCATCATCATCATCACCATCATCACACCCTTTCCTCCTTGCTAACTTACAGAAGGAGGCGAGAGCTGCAGGATCCAGGGTGAGGAAGCCCCTCAGGGCCATGGAGGCCTTGGCCAGATTCACCCTGGAGACAAAACCAAAAACCAGATTACAAGATTTACTAGAGTTTTACCCAGAAGCCCAGGGTTAAAATCATTTTCGGAGGTGCACATGTACACAGAGGCACACACACACACACACTGACCTGTCGAATGCAGACACAGTGCTGATGGCCAGCAGCAGGTAGAGCAGGGACTGGGCAGGGTAGGCCAGCGGGTGATACTGCTGCAGCAGGTTGGGCAGCGTGGTCAGCTGATCCCCGGCCAGCACATACACAACAATGATGTTCCACACGGCGTAACCTGCCAGGAACCCGTGGGAGAACAGACCGATCACCCTGCAGGGACGGGATAGGCACAGGAAGTCACACACACACACATCTACTACATTACCCAATGACCATAAACTGTTGCTTCTTGTGACAAAGATAATGTTGAAGTCTGCAGCCAGGGAGCGGAATAAAGTTATGAGCGAATCATAGGGTTATAGGGATTCATTTAGCCCCGCCCACATCTCCATTTGACTCTCCATGTTTTTCAATTATTATTTTTTTTGTTGTTGTTTTTGTTTTGACCCGAGGTTACCTGGTGAATGAGCCTGAAAGTGTGCCTTGGTAATGTGTGTGTGTGTGTGTGTGTGTGTGTTCAGACCTGAAGCTGCTGTGGACCTTCATGGCGACGTCTCTAGTCGTCCACATCTGCCTGACCTCCATGTAGTCGTCCATCAGCTCCGAATGTCGCAGCTGCTCCACTCGCTCTGCCTGGAAACGCCCTACACACACACACACACACACACACACACACACACACACAGTGAAATACACAGTGCTGTGTTATAGACATCGACTGATTTGAATTTTTAAGACTGATCCTGATTCTGATCTTTTTTTTTAACTGAAGCTGCTCATAGCTGATATTTAAAGGTGCATTAAACATAAAATGTAAACATTACGCACAATTGCAGAAGGCTGATTTAAGTGAGAACCTTTAGTCTCAACTGACCAAAAGCATGGAATAGGATGTCATTTGGTGGTTGAGACTACATGGTCCTCATCATGGCCTGACACACTGACAAATTACAAGCTTATTCAATCTTTTGAGTTTAAAGGTTCTCACTTAAATCAACCCTCAATAATTCTGTGCAATGCACCTTTAATTTCAACAAATTTTAAAATTACTTTGTAAAAACAATATTACTAGAGTAAATGTCTTATTAATGAAATGTCTAAAACCAAAGTAAAGAGAAGATTGAAAATGCAAAAATATATCGATGAAATAGATGAACTTCACCTGAAATTATTTCACTTTTATTCATTTTCACAATTATTTCAAGGTTTTATTTATCTATCTAACTATCATTTTTCTGACTTTGGGGGAAATGAAGTTCAAACATTTAAACACATAAATTGTTTCAGCTACTTTTCTGGTAGATTTTCTCTGTGACACGGAGCCAATCAGATTGGCCTAAAACCGGTAAGGCCCGCCCCCCCTCAGGCTCACTGGCTGGGCTTAACCCAACGCCCAGAGAGACTGAAGGGATTTTAATTAGCTGGTCAGTCAGTTTGGCTGCCAGTGACCCACATAGACAACAGCACTCCACCTCACGGATTAAAGAGGCCGCTGGCGTCAATTAAAAATGTTCTTGGTCAGATAACAAGAGTGAGAAAAGAAATGTGAGAAACGTGTGTAATGAATCCAACAGAATTCATTTAAAACCATTAAAAATGATCACACCCTTATAAATGAAGAGGAAAACGTCCAGAATGAATACTGTGTATTGTGGCACACTTACACACACACACACACACACACACACACACACTTGTCTTTCTATCTCTGTTGGGACTTAACATTGACTTCCATTCATTCTGTACAACCTTTCCTTAATCTTAACCACAGCCAACTGATGCCTAACCCTGACCCTAACCCTAACCGGATGGTTCTTAGGGGTTATGGCAGATAATCACGTACGCAGGGCCAGTGCCCTTTCCCTTGAAGCCGCCCGTACTACCGAAATTGGAGATGGGGTGTGCGTGAGTTCTTCTGGCTTTGACTTCCTAACACTTAAAATGGTGTCGTTGCTGTACATCTTTTTCTCACTCACTGTTCCTCTCCACGAAGACTTTGCCCACCGGCTGGCTGTGTCCGTGTGGAGCGGAGAACAGGGAATGCTGGGGGATTGACGACTGCAGGTCCGTGACAATGTCGTCATCTTCGGCTCCCAGGTCGTTGCTGTAGTGCTCCGTCACTTTCGCCTTCCTGTCATGTGATGCATGAAAGAGCAAAGGAAATGACTGTTAATATTCAAATGCGGCACCTTGCATCTGATAGAGTGAATATTTATTCCGGTGACCATTCCACTGCGTGTTTCCGAGTTGGTTGTCTTTATCAAGTTCATAGTAATATGGGATGCAGTGTGTCCCTCATTCCATCTGTACCTCATTCCTCACCTCCATCCAGAATGTTAAAGTCAAACAAAACTACGACACTGAAGAATTCAAAAATTCAGTTCAATTCAAAAACGACTCAGTGCTTGCTCGAGGGCTTTTCTATGTGAGAAAAAACTGGCATCTTAACTGAAGTAGACCATCATGCTGTTCCCTTTAAAAGGAACTCAACTCTCTTGCAGGTATAACGGACTGAAAGCTCTATAATAAAGGGGTCAAGTGTCTGTAGTTATGACACATTATCAGAATCCTTCAGTCCTCCTTGGGATCACCGAGGTCCAGATTCACTAAGGCTGCATTTGCAGGTGTTAGTGGCCAATTCCAATTTAGTGCCTATATCCGATTTTTTTGACAGTCTATTTGCACCTTCTGTCAAGAGACCCGTATCCGATATAACTGTGCTTACACATACTTAATGCCTGAAACAACCCGCATGCGCACACGCCCAAAATGCAAGTAAACAACTACATGCAGGTACAGAAAAAGAAAAGAAAAAGAAGAAAGAAAAAGAAGAGCCCTCATTGCAGCCTGGGGTCATGGTGCCATCCTACAGAGGGACATATGGAGGTGGGAGAGGATGCATGATTGGTGGGACTGCGTTGTTGCTACGTTTGATCAAGAACGGTGGGTTAGTAATTTTAGGATGTGGAGAGAGACATACAAGATGCTGTGTGACCGTTTAACTCCAAGGCTCTCCAGAGAGGATACAATCTTTCGCCGGGCGATCCCAGAGCACCAGCATGTTATGGTTGTACTTTGGTGACTTCTGCAGATTTTCAATGACGTGCGACTCGCAATGACAGGGTCCATCCGATTTTTCTGCTTACACTGCAGCCGCATTGGCAGATATTCAATTCATATCTGATTTTTATCCACACATGATCAGGGCCTGATTCGGATCTGAGGATATCTGATTCCATGTGCTTTTTACCTGCTTACACGGTTGTGACACATATCTGAACTGGACCACATGGGTAAAAAAATTGGAACTGTGTCACTTGAACCATGTAGTGTAAATATGGCCTATGATTGCATTGTGAGGGTACATTTTTGCCTCATATGAGAGAACATGGCCGGCATGAAAAGGTTTTATTTGACCAGTTCTGTTAAGTTCTCACCACACACAGCATGGCATTCTGGTTTGAGTTAGGGTCAGGCAAGGCGCCATACTTTACACTGCATCAATGGAGAAAACTTATCAGAAGCATACTGTAGACCTCAATACCTCCTTTGGCCAGGGATGGATCAGCCTTTTTCAAGCTGAAGCTAGCTCAGCCTGTTTGATACCATCTGACCCCCACTGCCAACATCAAAATCTATCTATGACTTCCAGATACCAGACAGATATCTGGAAGTCATAGATCAAGCTCAAGTATGGATCAATCAGGATCATTTTGGATAAATCTGTCAATCTGGATGTCTGTACTGGGTTTACAGCACCTGATGTCCTTAGGATATTGGTGCAGGGTGAACATTCATTAATTCAACATTTATTTTACCTCAAAAGACCACTGAAGAAGTTTTCTCATTTGCAATAGTGTTAAGATTAGTCTCTCATGCCAGACTGTCTCTTTGACAGTCTTCAAATGCTCCATAACTCTGTAATCCAGCACATTAAAATTTGAGGAGAGGAAGCTGTTATGTTCCACCATAAAAACTCTTCATACCGGAAGAGTATTTGCCCAATCATAACACAGTGTTAACAAAATATCTTCCCCTCGGAAACAACGGAGACAGCTAGCTAGCATGCATGATACGCAGACGAAATATGCAGATATCCACCTCATTTTGCTGCTCATTTACAGCTTCCAAAGTGCAGACTGTTAAGAGGAAGCATTTGGAAAGTGCAGGAACCAAAACGTCTGGGCTGAGAGATGAAAAAGCTAACATCAATGGACTACAAAACTGAGTAATAGTTATAACATGAATTATTGTGGAGAAAAGTAGCCAAAGACAAGATTTCTGATTTAAGGTAGGGATGCATGATATTGTAATGGCTCTATGACTTTGACTGAGGATAGACCCTGAGCCTGGGATATAACTGGTTCTTCTGCAAAGTCAGTCATCATGCCAGAACGTGCTAATTATATCCACAAACCAAATGGGGAAAATGGTGGACACCCTGTAAGGTTGTTTGGGGCTGCTACTCACCTCTTCTTTTTAGTCTTTCTGGTTACAGCAGCGGCCGTTTCCTCACCATCAGTGATTGGCTCAGCCGTGTCACCGTTAGGGATGGCAGCAGGCTCTTCTTCATGATCTGACATAAAAAACAGCAAATGAGACTGGAGAAGCCTTTATATTTTTGTTCAGGGCTTTAGATTCAAACCAACAATAATATAATAAAAATTTTTGCTTTAACACGTTAACTCTTGTTAAAAGTCATTGCTACAGCTTACTGATAGTGTGTTCACTGTTAATTCACAAATCAAAACTAGTTCTTAACTAAATAAATCTCAAATGCCCACTGAACAGAAAGTAATACAGACGGAAATAGAAAATATTACAAAACCAATGATTCCCAAAAAGAAATTTGAGAATTTAGTGGTAGTTGTTTTGAAAGTGGGGTGGAAGGCAAGTTTGGCTCTGCTGGACCTGGAAACCATGACCTTTCAAAGAGTCTTTCTCAATGTTGTGTTCCTGTTCCTCATTGACACATGTGACATAATGTCTAACAATTTCTAAACATAAGAGCATCAAGACACATAAAGTTCCTGGAAGTTTATTTGCCAGCCGAGGAAGCACTTGATGGTGACTGGACAATGAGAACGATTGGGAAGCATCAATATTGCTTCATGTCCATATTGCACCACAGCTGGTTGAAACAGAGGGGAAAATGAACAGCTGTTTGTTTTCTCTCAAACTGTGAAGACGTTCTCTGGTCTCACGTTCTTAAGAAGTTCTCTCTATGGCAACTTCAGAAGATCGAAATGATCTTCGGTTCCTGAAAATGAGTTTCCTGCTTCAGCCAACACTAAGCAGCACCAAGCAGCCAACACCACAGGGAAGTTTTGAAGTCATTGCAAAAGTGACAGGCAGTTTTTAAAATGTTGGCTATACTAGCTTGAGATAAACTCCAAACTCAACCCAAATCCATGTAATTAAATGGGACTACAACCCAGCTTCACATCAATAGGTTATGGTCAGATCATCAAAGATTCTCTTTTCTAGTTCTTCTGATAAGTTCAACTTTACTTTGAACTCATATATATTGGTCTGCTAGCTAAATTAGCAAACCATAATCAGGATGGATGGAAGCTCTACTGCACTTCTCATGGTAAGGTTCAAGTGTGTCAGGGCTGTTCAAACCAACTGATTACTAACTTCGAGTTTTTTCTTTTACTTGTTGTGATTGTCTGAATTGTTTTAATGTTAAAGATCCGAGAAACATTGAAGTAGAAATGGATTTTTTAAACCACTAATGAGGCTGCTCGCTATAACCTCTGTGTCGCTGAAGCTATTATGCTTAAAGTGATAGTTCACCCAACGGTTAGCATTTGGAGCATCTAGCTAGTGTCCAGTACTCTGTAACGATGAGAGGAAAACGGCACCTCCGCTGTCCTACATAACAGCTAGGGGGGAAGTGAAATAATATCAAGTTTTTCAAAATGGGCGAACTATCCCTTCAACAATAACTAGACTATGGCAGTTGATAGATCCTTTGCAATTCATTGGTTATCAGCTGAAGCAAGGCAACAGCATTATCATGATTACATTTGTACTGCACCCTTTGGTTACAAAAAGTGACCCTTGATAAACCAGTGGGTGACGCTACAGTCAGAACGCCCATATGTTTATGAGTGACACCCAGTGATGGCAGCAGGATCTCTGCAATGCACATCACCCTGCTTCAGTTTTACATTGCCTGTAAGGGTTTCAACTTAAGCCCTATTGGGACAGGATTAGTTTTACAGGGGGAGCTGGGGTCATACATTACTGGATCATGTCTATAAGTTTAGTCCCACCCAAGTCTGCCATGACAGTAATCTTTACAGACTGTACACACTCATGTCCTGTCTTCTGGGCTCTTTCACCTCCCATGGCTTGCTGGTGGACATTGTGTCATCACCTTTGGAACAGAACCATCTGTTGAAAATTACAGCTTGAGAGCAGCCTTCACCCCAAACTGACACCAGACCCAAAGTCTCAATGCTGGTCGTTAAGGGGTTTTTCTTCTTGCAGCCAGGTTGTTGAGACCGATTGCAGAAGTTACCTCAGAAGTGCAGTACATTTTTGGCATAAATGGAGCAAATGCTGCCATCTGCAATTTTGGTGACAGATCACAGAGATCTCCAATTGGGCTTTAGAAAATGACTATGAGTTCTGCCCCCCACCCCCACCCCAAAAGCTTTGGTACCGATAGTTGGGGGCTTCTTCTTCTTCTTCTTCTTCTGTGGTGCTGGATCCTGCGGCTCCGGGGTCAAAGGCTCTCTGCTGACAGAATGGCTTCTGTTGGCCACCTCCTCCATCTCCATCTCCACACCCGCTAAAGCAGGATAGCATACAGTTGAAATAGAAGAGAACATAATATTTAATATATTGTAATTCCCAGATGACAAGCTATCTACAGATATGAGGCACAATCTGTCACCTCTCACCTTCCCCTTGCTCCGCTACGTCACTGACCTCCTTCTTTGGTTTCTTCTTCTTGCTTTTGACGGTTGGCATGATGACCTTTCCCTGCGTGAGGATCAGCGGTTTGAATCAGAGCCACATTCAGTAGCCAAGTCTCTTACAAGGAGCTTTACCTTGTAATGGCTACCTCCCTCATAATTGCAAATTAAGGCCAGTCAATTAATTCTTAACAAAGATGTAGAAGTGGCCTGGTGGCAACACCTGTTTGAGATCATTGGATTAGCTTGAGCTTTGAACACAGGCGGGAGACCAGGGGCCTCAACATGATGACTGAAGCTTCACAAAATGATACCGGACTGTTTAAAATATTAGTTTGATATTAGTTATTGATTTACTAGATGATTAACAGATGACAGAAGCAGGAAAAAAAAGGGGGAAGTCATTCAACAGAGGTCATGAGCATGACTCAAAGCTCAAATCCACAGTGTTTTGAATACCTGCCGAGGTACCAGGACACCCCACAAAAACCTGTGTTCTAGGTTAAAATAAAATCAATTCTGCACTGATGACAAACTGTTCACACACTGTACATTTATTGCCTGTGGTCTTTTTAGGATGGGACAGGTATCGAACAGCCACCAATCTTCTCATCATACAACATGGCAGAAAGTCACTGTTTTCCTTTAAAGGGGCATTGTACAAAATTTAGGAGGGTTGATTGAAGTGAGGACAAAAAACGTGGAATAAGCACATTTTTTGATGGTTGAGTCTATATGGTTCTCATTGTCACCTGACTCACTGATTCTTCTTCCATGTTTTTTGACGGTTTAGTCTAAAGGGTCCTCACTTCCACAGACCATAAGCAATTTTGCACAGTGCACCTTTAACATAAAAAACACATCACCACTAGAATAAAAGCAGGCCTACAATAAATGCTAAAATACATAACACATAAGCGTTAAGGTAACAGCAATAGTAGCCAATCACAAACAGCACATTTTGTGTTTGGCTATAAATTAAATTGAGGAAACACTTTGTCAAGCAATAATCAATAAAGAGCTGAAGAACACATTTTGGATGTTTTAACAACAGATAAGAGATGCTTAATTTATCTCATATTGCAAATGAGAAATTCACTTTGAGGTTTGAGGATGGTAGTCAAAACAGTAGCCTTTTTACAGACTCAGCCTTTGACCTTTACAAATAGAGTGATAAACTTTTTTTCTCCACAAGAAAGACTGAAAGGTTTTTGAAAACAAGCTCTTCACGTACAGTAGAAACCAAGTACACCTCGAAGCACAATTTACAGGAAGAGAGTGTCAGTAAAGAAGCAGGCCTGCTTACCTGTGCGCCTCCTCACTGTGAGCGTCCACCACTGTGAAGAGGAAATGCAGCCAGACGACAGACGGTCATAACCGCAGAGCCCAGCCCCTCCTCCTCCTCTCTATGATCTGATCCTCTAAGAGAAAGTGTCTTAGGGTCAGTCTCAGTAGTCCAGGTCTCCCTCCTCTGTTGCACCTGCTCTCATTGAATCCCACAAGGCGCGTTGTCAAGATGCCAGCTGGGATTTTAAACTTTAACTTATAAATAAAATTCTTTACAGACTAATTCATACATCTCCTGTTGGATGGAGGAGAGGCAGGACACGTCGGGGAGGGGGGTAGGGGGGAGGCGGCTCAGCTGCAGGTTTGAGACTCACAGCCGGGCTTAGAGTGCCTGGCGGATCATGGGCTGAGCTGTGACAGCCTCTGGGAGCTTTGTGGTTGGCTGATAGGATGTGATGTCACCTGCTGGCAGCAATCCAAATCATCCCCCCTCCACACACACACGCACACACACACACACACACACACACACACACACACACACACACACACACACAAAAACAGGCACCTGCTTTCATAACTCAGCTGTATCTCTTTTTTAGCTGTATCTCAGCATCTTATGTGAAATATTTTCCTTAGCAGTTTGCTCAACATTTCCTTAGGGAAATACGTTGTACAAATTTAGCTTAAGTAATGTACTTAGGAAACATCGTTAAGTAATTAAGGATGTTTTAAGAATCTAAGCAGTAAAGGGGCGGGGGTCCTAAGACGTGAGACTGAAAGGTTTATTTTGGACAATAGCTTTCAGTTTTATTTAAAGTAGACTGATTTAGTGTGGATATTTATCAAAATGAACGTACATGCACACAAACACACTGAGCTCAGTTCAAGTGTAGAAACCATCATGAAATGTATTCAAGTAAAT
>OMLF01056439.1:59341-71104 GCA_900302615.1 Holocentrus rufus | reverse complement strand
GGGCAGGATGAGGTGGGGGTGGGGGGTGGTTCTAAGGTTCTGGTACTGACGGATAGGACAGAAGGGAAAGTAGCAAGCCGTCCACACATGATCACGACCAGCCAACCAGAGCAGCCCGCTCCCCGGAGGGTGTCACAGTCCCTTGGAAAACCTGTGTGGACATTCCAGCTCTTATGCCTGGCTCATCCACTCATCCACTATAGAAACTTAGAAAGTCAGCACTGCAGACACATTTTTCTGAATGCCCTCTCCATTCAGTGGCACCCATAAATAGGAGTGCAGAGAATAATGGGAAGAGAGCATGGCTCCATATCTGTTTGTCTGCATGCCTGACCAACCAGGGCCACTCTCTTTTGTTGTACAGGGCGGTTGGTATTTGGCACAGAGGAGGGGTGTGGGGGAGTATGCCTGGGGGAGGGTTAGCGCTCCCAACTATGGACACATTAGCTGTCTGGTTGGTGCCTTTGAAGCGGGCCATGGCCAGCTATGCTGCGAGAGTCGCCTAATGAAGGGTTACAACACCAGGCATTGATGTCCCGCAGACAGCATGGACCCATACAACCCCCACTCCACTGACTGATAACTACGCTGAATGTACACGGACCAAAACGCAAACTGACAAAAATGCCATTTTTAAGTGCTTGTCTGACTGGGAAAATGAAGAAAAAGGTACTTTTGATTAACAAAAACAAACAGTTATGATAGCTTTACTAAGAATACCAAATGAACTTAAGAGGGCAGGCCTAAATTCATAGAATAAGTCAATATGCAAATTTGAGATGCTATCATAACAGTGGCCTAAGGTTAAACACATATGTTTGTGTCTGAACGGTCACTGGTTGAAACACCAAAGTGGACAGAGAAAATCTGGGCTGGGCAAGTGAATTAATAATGCCCTCCCCTCCCTCAACCTCCAGTGAGGTGCTACTGAGTAACGTACTTGAAAAATCTACCCTCATATACTCAAGCTAGGACAATATGGTAAAATCATAGCGCAGGAATTGTTGACAGATACTGCAATTGCACTATGATTGACAGTTTTAGAGGGAGTGCTGATTTTTGCAAATCAAAATTGCAATTTTGATTATATTTCTCGTAATTGTTCACCCCTATATCATGCACCGTTATTTATCATAAATCCACTGGTTAAAGCGCATTCCGGGCGTTTTTTGTGATAAAATGTTGTAATTTACTTTTATGGCGCACCCACTTTATTTTAACCTGCCTTTTTGTACAACTACAGATTGTGATTTTCTATGCCTTTCAACAACCCGTGGAAAACAAGGCTGAACATGCTCCATTCAACTGTCACTTACACGTGTAGGGGGATGAAGCGATAGCAATCGTACGGCGAGAACTTTTCCTGTGAAGAAAAAGAAAGGCTATCTCAATTTAATCAAAATGCAACACTTTGTGGCTGCATTGCATTATGGACTGTTGAGGCCACTGTCAGTGAAAAAATTGGCATTTCTGTCTTTTCTATGATGGATTTCTCCATGTATGATTATTGAACTCCAACTCCATTGTGATTGTACAGAAAATATGAACTGACATCACATCATCTGCGTTTAGCCAGTCATATACCAGAATTAGAAAAAAAAGGTTTAACAATCTTGAGCTTTAGGGTGTTTTTTCCTTACATTGAAAACTGCTGCAGGAGAGCTGATCAGTAGGTAATCATGGGATGTTTTGGTTGTACTGAAAAGCTCCCAGTTGACAATGTTTGCAACTGTATAAATATAAATCCAGCGTGCAAAGCAAACATACCTTATTGACTACTGAATCACTAGTAGTTGAATTGTGTCACTGACAATGACACTTTGCTGTCTGTGCTGCCCACGTATATCATCCAGTTCAAGTTTTATTGTCATGTGAAATAGAATGATACAGTCAGTACATAAAGATGCAATGAAAAGCTTGTGCCTTGGCTTTTTCTCCCTTTGGCAGATAGTGCAGTGTTGTGCAGTAAATAAATCCAATAGGCAACAAAACAAGCATGGCAACACAAATATGAAGACTCTGATGTTTGTGGTAAATTCCCTGTCAATCTTGCTTCTGCAAATGAAATTGTGAATGCAAATAGAGCGTTCACTCCCACAGATAAAAAATTGAAAGTGTAGATCGACAGTGCTCTCCAAGGCAATTGTAATTCTAGTTTTATACATGTCTGCACATGTTCTATTGCAGTGTTGTTATGTCTACACTGCTTGCACTCAGCTTTTTGTATAGTGCAAGTGTATGCAACTATGTTGAAAAGGCTTATTTTAAAAGTTTGCCTTAAGGGTGATGATACTCTTATTTATATGTTATTAAAGGCTTATTTTCAGTGTTTACAAATAGTTGCATTTTTTTCCTTTATAGCTCAAGCATATTGCATTTATTTCTCTTTTACGTTATTTATGTTATTTAAAGTCGGAGTCAGTCAGTTATGGGTTGCATTTTGGGGATCAAAATTAGAATGTAAGGCAAGTGCTATTTCTTTCTTGTTTCCTCTTGAGTAATAAAGTATTATTTGTTCAATGTAATAGTCTCTTTTTTCTGATTATGTCGAACGATGCAATCAATCTGAATGACAGGGTATTGTCATTACCCTGTCAGGGTATGACAGGCAAAGTGTTAGTGTGGAATATAGCATTAGAAGTCGGATGAAATCTAAACTTTGCAAACTGTTACACCCCTAAACTGACCCATATCAAAAGTGAAAGAGGCCATAAATTTTGAGGTTCACTCTTTTCACAACTGTTGGCTCCTTAAAGCTTGCTGTCTGCCCTGGGTGACAAACAGGCTCTAAAGCCAAGGGCTTCAACAAAAAGACTATTGTGTGCTGAAGTGGCAGAATGGGGAAGTTAGACATGCAAATTCTGTCAGCTACAAAATTTGTATCAGCTAAACCAAGCACAGTGAAAATTACTACTTATGTACAATTTCCAAGTCAATTTAAAATCACTTTATTTAAAAGAAAATACTCATTGATGTCTATTAAGGCATAAAGTTAAGGCATAGTTATAAAACCTAACTATATGTCTGCTATTAACAGTCATTTTTATAACAAAATGAAACCGTGAATCTAATAGCTCAAAATGATAATCATGTAAACTCTAAAACAGTGTTCAACAACCAGGGGAGACGTCATTATGGTCCTGCTACGGACAATTTTCCAGAGAGAGTGGAGTGATGATGAATGGACAAACTTGACATATGACCCGAAAAGAAACAGAGCACATTGTAAACCATGTGGAATGACACAGCAAACCTCAAGAGGTTTTTGCAGGCGCACTATCATGAAATTCATTTTAAGATAAGGTCCTGTTAACTTATCAACCTGAAGATTCAATTGAGGCTTTGTCATTTTATTTTCATTTCACTTTATCATAAATTGTGATGTGGGTGCAGAGCAGCACAGTGCTACACAGTTGCTAGGTTAGTGTTAGGCTAAGTCCAGCAATAGCGTGTCAATACATTTTTAGCAGTGATGCTATTTGTTGAGTAAGATAACTTTTGTCTTCATCGACTACAACTGCCATAACTTAATTAACAAATATTAGACAAAAGCCAATAATAATCAAATGGCTAAAATGTGCAATATGCATTGCAATTGTAAGAAAATCGAAATTTTCTGTCAAAATCAACACTGCATTGAAGCAGTCTTTTCCCTCACGTCTCTCCTAAGAGCAACGAGTAATTGCAGAAAATAAAATACTACTACAAAAGTTGCATTTTACGAAATCCAATCCAATGTAAATGTATAAATGGAACGCAGTAAAAGTGAACCTAGTAAAATTTCCAAAAAATAAGTATCAAATAAGACTAACTGAAAATCTATTTTGGCAAAAACCTACTTGAACACTTAACCAACAAGACTAAGTCAAAATCTGGTAGGCCTATGTGGCTGGACCGTGCATATTATATTTCGTTCTTTGCACGCAATAAATTTGGAATGACCAGCAGCCAGCGACCAGGAAACTGATTTCACACTGAGTAGCATGTGTAGCCATATAAATTCAACAATGTCAGAACAAGCATACTGAAATTAGCTTATACTGCAGGGAGGAAATAAAGGTGCACCAATTGAAGATTAAGAATCACAAAACATTCTCCTAATACAATCACTTGAGTCTTTTAAGAATTCAAGAAGTCACCTGCTGTTGACTTAACACATTAATGCTTGCTTGGTATGATACCGCACAGGCATCATGGTTGTGGTGTATGTGAAAAATTCCAACCCCAAACTGAATGACATTAGTGTCATTTGATCACAGTTCAGAGGCCATAACAATCTTTATGGTTTACTCTTGTTCACAGTTTACACATAAAAATTCTTCCTCAAGATTATGCCTAAAATAATTCCCAATAATGACTTCCTTCCTGTAAAAATGCTTTATATTCTTACACAATTCAATAAGCCTGTTTTATTTTCACAATCAACACTCAGATTCAACACTATATGTCATTTCAAGCCAGCCATGTTTCTAAGAAAGATGTGGAATGAACCATCACCTTGCCACATTACATCTCTAATGCATCTGAATAAATTGATTGACCAGGTCAAGCTTTAATGGAAGCCATGCAATAACAAACTAATCTTTCCTCAGCTAAATTCCCCACCATTCAAAAGTAAGCAAGCACTCTCAGACGGTCGCTTCCATCTCTCTTTTTTCCATCTCAATCTGTGTTGCCCCTCTGAGCAGTTAGCCTTGTACAGAAAGACTATTGATTACAAGGATGCTGTAAATCCTTGCTGGCTTACAGCAGGGTTTGGGCATTTATATTCATGGTCCCTTTGTGTTACTGCAAAACATGCAATGTGAAGCAAATTTCCAACGGTTTTCAGACCTGCTCTGAACATGTACTGCCTTGAGGAGAGTTAATTCAGAATAATGATTCTTTGCCTGCCCGCTCATTAACACCAAAGGTAGCTAGTCAGTCAGCAGAGACATCGCAACACTCCCGATGACCAGAGTAACTTGTGTGATTCGGCACCACAGGCTCTAGGAAGTGTCCAGCTAGGAGCCAAAACAGAGCAGTCCTTCTTCCATTAGACTATTATTAGGCACCACGGGAGAACCTGGCTTAGCACTCCACCGCCTGTGTTGGAGACAAAAACCACAGCATGACACAGCTCAAGCAGCTAAAGCAGTGGGGCAGATTAACAGACACAAAGAGGAAGTTTGATAAATGGTGAGCTGACCACTGGAATAACATTTTTGGACTATCCGCATCATGGAGGAAGGAGGAAGGAAGTCATTTTGAAAAGTTTGCAAGTTGGAACGGCCGATGGGAGTCTACAGCTTTGGGGCCACAATAACCCATGTATGCCTTTTCCCTTGTTCCTCACTAAAGAAAACAACTATACCAACAAGTACATGACTAAAAGACCTTGTTAGCCTATAACAGCAAAAGTGAAGTTTGTCTCTAACTTCAGCTGCCTTATCAGAAAAATTTCTCAACACCTTTCAGTATAATTAGTCTACTGAAATATCATATGCGTCTTAATCAAAACACTTACAGGCCTTGGCAGGGTCCCAAATGCTTTGGCTTAAGTTAATAAAGGAAGGGGAAAAGTTCTGCATCTTAATAAGGGGACAATGCCCGTGATTCAGTGTTGCACAGTGATAAAGCACTTAAGCAATAATTGTGCTTTGATGGGCTTGGTTTTATTGTCTTGTTGGCTTACATAAGCTGATGAATTTCCATGTAAAAACTGACTTACAATAAACACATTACCTAGCAAGATTCCTCATAAAAAGTCCACAAAAGAACATCATCTCACTCATTTTCATACTTACACATGATGCACTGATCTCAGCAAGATGCAATGTGTAATATTTCTGTTTTCCTGAAGCATGCCTGGACTAATAACTATCAGCAGTAGTTGCTGAACGCCAGTGAGTGAAAAAAAGTCAACAACTAATGGCGCATCCACTCCAGCAATTTCTGGATTTAAGAGCAAAAGCGGCAGGCCATGGTTGAGTTTTGTTGTTGTTGTTTGAAGGCCCTCATACCACTTAAGTGTGGTACCCTCTGACATATATGACACCAAACTCTCCAAAAGCCTTGGCTTAGGCTGGCTTTACATGGTACAACTGAAATGCAACTTCAGTTCCATGCAGCTTGGAGTTCCAGGCGAACCATCCAATGACAATTATAAACTTGGGTTGCATTATCATTTAGAATGTTCCATATGGATTTGTTGACATGGCAACAGTAAAAGTTCCATTTGCAACCGGCCTTACACTCACAGTCTATGTGGCTCGCACGAACTATGTGGCTATCCAGATGAACTGATAACTATCGAAGGTATACCAAAATGTCAGGTACAGCAGCTCAAATAGCAGCTGACAAACATGAGGATTGCTGATTTGTTCGTCTGGGAGTAAGTCAGTATAAGTATATCTGGGTGTTTTACCTTTCAGCTGTTTCTCTGTCATGACTAGTTATTTTTCTAGAACACCGATAGCAAAAATACAGGACTTGTAAATACTAGGACTGTCAAATTAACACAGTAATTTAGATTAATTATAAAATAATAACACATTAAAAAAATAACGCAAATTAACAATATTATGTAATGCTTGTTAATTCATTAATGTACCAATGTTACTGTAAGTCGCTGCGTGTATAATACTTCATATATTGCCAAATAACCCAACCATCACATTTTGCCACATCGGCCATTATGGAGAACATTTGGCCACTCTGACAAACTGGCCCTTCAGCTGGAGCGGTCGATTTGGCTCTGAGCCTCTGAGAGAAGCGCTCTGAATTTCCAAATGACAAGAGAGCACTCAGAGGGCAGTGACACTACTGGAGTGAATTCACGAACGCAACCCTCTGACCCTGCGCGTCGCACAGGTCCAACCCATCAGTGCGTTAGTTGCACATGCATGTAAGTAGCATGTTAAACAAATAGCTACATAAAAATTGCTATGGCCACATTGATGCCTAAGTGATGAGCGTACATTAAATAGTTAAAAAAAACTGTTATGGCCACATTTTAGGCCAAGAAAATATTCATACATGCAATTAATTGCGATTAATTGATCTGCATATCATGTTATTGATTCGATTAAAAATTTGAATCAAATGACAGCCGTAGTAAATACACTATTACTAAAATGCTGGCTAATCTCAATAGAAATATTTCCTACATGTTTCTACATTTACTACTAAATTATTTTGTTATTACTCAACTTTAGCCTTTGTTATGGCTAATGTTTTCACACAGCTTGTGGACAAAATGTCAGGCAAACATTCATTAATAATCCTTTTTTTTTACTAACTGGAAAGGTATTCTAGTAAATTTATAAATGGATATTGTAACTGCTAGAACTAAACTGAGCTAGCAAATCTGTTTTTTTAATATCAGGTTTGGAATTTATTTGGTTTTCCCAATGTTAAGAAAATGGTTCTCAGTCAGCTCATACTCAGCAATGCTCACTTAAACAGTCTTTGCAAAAGACTGTTTAAGTGAGCAAAACATTTTAGCTAACAAGCTACTACAGTACTGCACAATGCCCAGCTAGCCTTCATGTGCGTAGCTACTGGGACAAACCCTGATTTTTCCAGGACTGTAATAAAGTCAGCTACACCAATGGCTGATGCTGCACATCTACCAAGGCACTGTTAGGCTATACAATATATGTACTATGTGTATTTGTTTGCCTAGAATATTACAAATGCTACAAACAAGTCAAGAGAGGCGGTTCTTTTCCTTTTCAGTCGAGTCCTCTCCTTTTTGCCGTGAGTCAGTTCTGCACATTTCTGCCAAATTGTACCCCAGCACACAGATTTAAACACCCAGAAAACAACAAGACTAAACCAATTTTCACTGCAGTTGTCTCATTTTTCTACAGTCATCATACATCAAAACCTACATTAAAATCATCACAAGAATATGTTGAGTTGAATATAATATGTAGGGTGTTTAAACATAAGAAAGTGTGCAGCTTAATATTGAAGAATTTGTTTTCTAAATGGAAACAGAAAACATGTCAGCACAATTCTGTGATTCGGAGTAAAACCAGCCCACAATATCAACAGAAAACACCAGGCTTTTGCAGTCTATTCAAGAGTACAACTGACTAATGGCAACAGAGGGGAGAATTTCTCAATGACAAACCTTTGTGCAGGTCTTAAAATGGGACAGGCTAAAATAAACAAAGTAACAATGTCAACCACTGCCACTTTGCTGGTGGGATATAAGGAGGACAAAAAAAAAAGCTAATTTAAAGAGGATTTCCTGTTAAACTCCAGCAAGGGAAGGCGCATCACTGGTAGAGCGGCCATCTGCTAGCCTGGTCACAGACAATCCACCTCTGATAATCCCCGTTCTGCCACCTGAACATTCCAGTATAGACTTCCCAACAAACCATTGCAAAGCCAGAACAAAGCCACTTGCTAAGCTTTGAAAATTAAGTTTGATAGACAGTGATGGCTAGAGGCAGGATAAACAATGGTTCTTTGTGGTATGAGGAGGAAATGTTTTCCTCTAAAAAAAATGTCTTTGGCTGCTGGCATATGGATCTCAAAAGCTCATAGATGTGGCACGCTGAGGAGGCTTCATTTTTTTTTTTTTCCACAGCTCTGGACTCGTAAAGTGAACTCCCACGACACGATACAACAATGAAAGGGAGGAGAAAATGAGACATTTAAATGTCTGCTGCTTAAAATTTGGCTGTATTGTCTCCTTTTGGGCTGCTGGAGGAAAACAGATGGGAAAGCCTCAAGAGTGTGAGACAAAAATCAGCCTCACACAGACCTTGCCTTTAAAGCTTAATTAATTAAGATGATAAATATGTTCCCACAAGAAGGGTCTTGTAAACACAGATGAAAATAAATGTTACATTTGCTTTCCAAGTTCAGGTCTGAAAAATGTTCTATCGTGCAAAATTGTGCAATTGGCCAGTAACTGGCCACTGACAAGAGACGACAAGGTAGCATCTTCACAAAGTGGAAAAATTAAAGTCATGGTATAACATCTGATACAAGCTAATTTTTCAAAAATATTTAGATGCCTAACATCAATAAATACCTGCACAATACTAAGTGCCATATAGCCAAAACTACAATGTTGGCCCTATTAACACAGTTCATGTATTCCTATAAAAAGCTGCCACAGAGCATTTTGCCAAAAACCTGAAATCAATATTTGCTGGTACTATGAGTAGTGCTAACCACTGGCATGCCATGCACAAAATATTAAAAGCACTGCTGGATTAGTATTGTCTGGAGCAGGAGCGACGCAGTTATCCTCTCTTCATCGAGGAGTTGGATCAGCTGCTGCTTTGAAGACGGACGCTCTGTTTCAGGTGCCACACAATAACAAATGCTTCAGAGCGCACCCACTGCTTGGAAACCTAAAAATATGAGATTCAGTCAGACACGCTGGATCTTGCAAGGGCTGATTCTTGTTCAGACTGGCAGGGTCAGATTTTGCAAACCATCCGTATAATTATAAGGAAAGATATATTATCTAGGGGCAACTGCATATCCTAATCTGGAGAGCAGGTGGGTCAAAGACAACCAGCAATGATTCCATCTAGGGGTAAACCACATGCAATTAGGCCAGTGTTCACTGCAAGGGAGCAGACATGCTGCAAGTTACATATTTAGTCTAACCTGGTTTCCACGCTGCTACCATTTTGTAATATATGTGCCTAAAAATAAATCTGCAATTATGAAAAAACAAGAAAAAAGAAGATGACATGCAAATTAAAGATCATAAGATTGTCCAACACAGATAACGCCCTCTCCTGTGCTCCCAAATGTTTTGAATTGACTGTGGAGTTAGAACTACAAAAAAGAGCTTCAGTCACAGGAACGACACTTTATTTTTTCATGTGATGTGGTAAAATGTGCTGTTTAAGGGCACTCATCAGAGTAGAGACTTTGAAATGGCTTTGGAAGGACACACATCAACACTAAATCAAAGGACACAGACATAAAAGTGCACTCTGCCAAATTCAGTAGATAGGACTAGATAGCTCCCTATGTTTTCCATCTTGTGTAAATCAGTAATAGAACGGGGTGATAGGGATAGAAAAGCATAACTCATACATGTTTAATACCACAGAAATCATGAGGACTTGGTGACACTGTGCAAGTATTTTCCATCACACATGAACACACAAAAAACTACACATGATGTCCACATGTTAAAAGATCTAAACTGAATCTAATGGGTCTTGTGGGACTGTGCGTATGTGAGTGCACATAAGGCTGCCAGTATGTATGTGCTAGAACATCTATAGAGAATTGTTGTTTAATGGTGGAGCCAAAATGTGAGAGTCATCAGCTCTATATCTGACAGCCCATGTGGGACTTAATTCAAGTCCCGTGTGTGGCTCAAATGCACATGAGAGCATCTCAGTTTATCTTGGGAAGCAACCTGGTATGAAACCACAGCTAGAAAAAGAAGAGGGTGGAGACATGTTGCCGCTATAATAGCTAACAGTGAATAGCTGAGGCAAGCTAGCCATACAGTTCAGAAGAAGATCGGAAGTTAAATTACTCCGAGTCAAAGCAAAATGGACTTTTGAAAAAAAAGGGAAAAAAAGGTGAAATTTTGTGTCAAAATAAGCAAATATATCCTGATATTACAGAGTACATGAAATTAAGTACAGATGCAAAACTATACAAATGGATAAAAGCAATATATTGATTTATTTAGCATTGTGCCTGCTGGAGGAGTGCTTTTTGGACAGGTAAATCTAAAGTCGGAGCATAAAAGATTATTGCTCCATGGCAGAAAATGATCACACTATATCTGCAAGGGGTTGATAGGGTTATTGATCAATCGCAGAGACTAAACTTTGCCAGGTGCTGAGATTTCTGCTTTCAGAACTCGCTGTCTGTCCCCTACAGTCTTGGAACAAAAACTCCCCACCCACTGGCATTTCAATACGCCACATCTCCTCTCCACCTAATCCGCATGCACTCCTTCCCCCACATATTTACAACTGCTCAACGATGGAGGACAGTGCTACGAGCAAGTGATCGATGTCACAAGACATTTCAGCTGCAAAGGGGAGAATGCTTCGTTCTCCAGCCAAAAAAAACCCAGCAGTATTACATTACATTATTTTGAATTCTGACAGATTTTCTCCTCACTCAACATTTCTGCTGGATTTCCACTGTTTATCAGCTATCTTACTCATCTCTATTGTGAAAATGTGAGTTTATTATTCGTGCCTGTAATTTCACAATAGCTCAAGGGGATGGGTGTGAGAAGGGTGGGGGCTGCGGGGCCGAGACTTGTGTAGGAGGAGACAACTTCTGCCGATGTTGCTGCAATCTGCCACCATTGAAACGTCCAAGACAGTGGACATCCTTCCAAGTCTGGCAGAAAGTTTTGTTTATGAGTCTTTGTTAGTGCATTTATTGAAGCTCTTTGTGGATGTGAATACATCCTATGAAAATGATATTTATTAAATAAATAAATAAATAACTATGGGCTCCATACTTCCTACAGACTTGCTCTTACTATGGTTTAATTAACACTGTTTTAATTTCACTGTTAACACTGAAACTGGGGAAGTTTATAGGTAATCTTGTTTTTTTCACATTAATCAGCTCATTTGCAACCTCTGTTAAGAGGTTTTCATCTTTTTCACCTACACCATCACATGCAAATCACCCCATCACCTAGCAATTTCTCACACGGTGCAGGTGCAGCAGGGTTATCCTTGAGTTCTTCTAATGGGTTATTGAACTAAAACCAATAGCGCAATAATAAGTTGTGAAAATTGTCCTTGCACTATTGTC
>OMLF01056439.1:14904-49373 GCA_900302615.1 Holocentrus rufus | reverse complement strand
TACAGTAGTTTTTGATTTTCAAAAGAGAAGCATTCATTTCAACACAAAAAATCCAATTTAAATTTTTGATCATGATTATCCCACTTAGCCCATATACTGTAGAAACAAAAAAATCACATGGAAAACATTTACTAGGCCTATTTAAATAAATGTTCAGTGTTCACCTTTGTTAATCAACATAATCTACATCTTAAACCAGTTAATTACCAACTCATTTGGCAAAAGGTTTTATATTTGCAATATTTTCTAGTGTTTTCTAATATTTTGAATATAACACAGCACAGCATGAATTAAAATAGTAATTTATAACAACTGGCAATATGTAGTATAATTTATAATTACACATATACAGTACAAGCAGTCCTGAGCAGGTGTAAATTTCTTTCATATACCTACAAAAAGATCAGAGCTACCAAAATATTATAATAATGAATATCAAAATGCAAATGAATTTGCTCTGCTCACGTTTCATGAATGAGACCTACTGTAAATCTGCCTTGTTGAACCTGAAAACAAGTTTTAGATTGATGCAAGCTATCTAAAGAGAATGAGAAAAGCAGACAAAGCAGACTGTAATCTAGTAAGGACCTGAGTTGGAGTACCAGGAGAACCAGTAACATAGATGATGGTGTCATCAGCATTAAAACGTATATTATCATGCTGTCTTCAAAAAACAATATTATTTATGTATAAGGTGAATAATAGTGGACCAAGAACACCTTTAGTAATTTCAAGAGAGCCTGATTCTATACAATCAGCAACAATAGCTTCAGTTCTTCCTGAAAGATATGATCAAAACCAGTTATATAAGTACTGTAAGTTCACATGAATCCCATTTATATATCTATGTCATCATTTGTATAATCTTAGCCTAAATAAAAAATTGTAATGTATGTGCTGCTCACTGGAAAGTTACAATGTAACCATCATACTCTGAGTGAAGAGACCGTTTATCTACTTACATAGGACAATGTGACCTGCTGGGTGATGTGGATAATGTTTTAAAGAGATAATTTGAAAACATGCTGTCTTCATTGAGTCTTAATTGAAACTCTAACTGAAAACAAGTAGCTCTCTTTGACCAAGGCAGATACTGTTTGGTCTAATCATAGCTGATAATTTTGAGTGACATGCTAAGATAAGGGTCTGCAACACAGGCTTTCATAGAGCAGCGCATTGAATCTCAAATCGTGCATTGTCAATGCACACTTTAGCTCAGTGATGGATTGCAACTGAAAAAGCTGAGTTTACATTCAGTTGTCAGGAGAAGCTGCCATCTTCAGCAGTTCTAGAATCACACTCACTTAAAAAATGAGTAGGGTTGTAGTGATGACCATAAAAGTATCACAGTACATAGTAAACAAATCTCATTCAACCAAATTCTACTTCATAACATGTAGAATTTTGTCTGTCTATATTATCATTGCTAAATGAGTTGTGATGCTGTAACAGCCATGATTATAATAAATTATCAACCTTTCCAGCTACTTTCTATTGGCATCTTTCATTGGTCTCTAATTAATGTCTTCATTTTTGACACTATAATTATGATTAGACTCTATATTTAGAATCTTTAATTCAGTGTTTCAGTGTTTCATCTAGTATGCTCATTATCGAGTGTTCAGAAATGGTGAGTTTGTTTACATTCTCTTGAAGTGAGAGCAAAATGTGGGAGTGAGTTTGATAATAAAAAAAAAAAGAAACAGGATTGCTACTTAGCTTTGGATATCTGTTTAATGTTACTTTTTTGTCAGTTTTCCCTGGTCTGCTTTTCACTTAGTTCACTGGTTAAACAGAACTTTTGTAGGAGGGAGGAGGGCTTAGTAAATATTTATTAAATCTGCGCACCACTGCTTCCTTTTGGTGGCTCTCTGCAACGCTCTGCTTAAAGTAAATTAACAAACACTGTAAGCATAGCACATGAATGTTTTATGACCCTGAGAGACCAGATAAAATGAAAGACAAAAGAGGCTCTGCTGCTGGTACACACAGGAAGTTCTGGATCAATCAGACGTCACTCAGACAGATCCATCTCTGTGTGGAATGCTAATCCGAGCTTCCTTCGCTTGCTGGCAGGTGCTGATGGGAAAACCCTCAGGTGCACAAGTACAATTGCTACATGCTAATGAATGGCTGCAACAAGAGGCATGTCCAGGACACTTAACGGGGAGGGCAGGGTGGGGCACAGACCTATAGACTCAATGTGACGCGAGCATTGTGAAGTGTTCTTTAAAATCACTAAACAATTAAAAGTAAAATAGCAGAAAACAACAGTGGAATGGATTTGTATGGAGACTGAAAGGAGAATGCGAGAGTTCCTTTGGGAGTGAGGGAGATGGGGTTGGGGGAGTAGAGGGAAGGAGGAGGGGAGCCTTGTTCTGCATTACATTATTGTGTTTGTATATATTGGCCTATATAGTTGTCTTTTCATATTGTATTGCAGTTTTGTTAATGTCAGTGGGATTTATGAGGATTGTACATATAAAAGGAGGGGAGAGGGGGTAAAGGCAGAAAGCAAAAAATGGGAAAAACTGCTAGGACAGATATTGAATTGTTATTTTAGTTTTTTCCTTAATCTGTGTGATATCATCATCCCTACTTTTGCTATTTTAAATGACCAATATTTATTGTCATTCTTCATGATTCATTGTCATTCTTTTTTTTTTCTGCCAACTTTTATTACTGATCCAGTGAAAAAACACCCAAGAAATCTCACACACATATTACTGTTACTGTTATTATTACATTCACAATTCATCAATCTACCTAAATAACTGGTATATCATACACAGCACACAACACACACGCGCACGCACGCACGCATGCACGCACACCCACCCACACACCCACACTAATTTCAAATTTATTTGTTGCAAATCAAATTCAGTTTTGTAAGATTCAGATTCAGCTTCCTGCCTGAGGCACACATCTGGGCAATAAGGGGCTTTTATTTCCTGAGTGTTGACTGGAAGGCAGCCACCTCCTCCAAGGCTGCGAACAGTGGGCTAACACTCTTCACTTCACTTTGCCAACCACAAACCATGTGGTGCTGCGCTTTGCTCATCATCTCCTCAGACTGTGATCAAGTCTTATTCTCACTGAAATGTGCTGTGTACATTTCAGCTACATATAACACAGGAAACGACATGGAAACAAAATAATAAATAAAATAGAATAACAGTAAGTACTACTATAACTACTCCCACTATTACAGTAATAACAACTACAATATCAAAATAATAATATCAGTAATAGTAATAATAAATAATAACAGCAATTTAAAATGTAAAATGTGAATTCCATCCAACCCCCATCATAAATAACCCTGACTGCTGTTATTCTCTATTACTACTGAATGGCATCCATTTTCTTTCATGTTGTTTTTCACTTTTTCTTACCTCAAGACACCCCTTTTCCATGGTGCTTAGCCTCATGCTGTGAGAGCTTGCAGCCAATGTACAGTACCGGGTGATCCATCCTCTCCTTGCTGGGATTAAATAGTCCCCAGCCCTGTGTTTGACATTTCAATCTAAAGTACCAACGGGAGAGAAAAGTAAGGGTGATAAGAGGAGCAGCCACCTTCAAAGGGCCTGCTTCACTCTGTCAAAACAGTCATCACTGCTCCGTCCACTGCCCTGGATAGAAGACACCTTTTCAAGTGAGGTGTCAACTCACCTGAGAAGTGCAGACCGGTATAAAGCACCTTTAGTAGCCAGTAAGACTCAGAAAGTATCCCACAATCTATTTGGATTTGGGCCTGGGGCAAACCACACTGGCTGCTGTCATATCTGTGTGAGGGTGGACAAACCCACAGCCCAGCTGGTATCACAAACATTGTGCCTCTCTGGGGAAACATATTCTGCAGCACAGGCAGAATCAGAAACCCAAAAATTCTCTTGATCCAGTAAAACTTAAAGGAAATAGGTTGAGCTTTATCAAGGCTAAATTCCAGCATTGCTTTTAACATTTTGCTTGTAGGTCTGTACCTTAGCCCCGGGGGGAGTCCTCTGTGTGTTTATTAGGTGTGTGAGGTTAATGTGGTCTGGTAGGGCTGAAAACGCATTGGTAATACTTGCAATGCACTCTGCATTGCAAGCATTTGGTGAGAGATAGTCATTACAAAGTTCAGGATAAAGATCAACTGTTGCTAGACCAAAATTTTTAGCAAGGTCCAAAAAGCAGGATATCTTGGGTCATCCCCCAGAGGAATTTGGGCTATTTAAAACAAATTCTTGCAACAGATTTGCATAATTTATGCTCATCTGTAACTGCATAAATGACTCACTGTCTTGTAATTCCACTGATCACAACACCCCAGTTATTATATTATAATTAGACATGGGGATTTACCAGGAAGACCATCTCCTGAACAGTCAGTGGGTGCAGAGAGTGTCCTCTGAAGTTACCATTTTGTGTATACTTTGGGAACAGAAAGTTTGTGGCTCCTCTGGCAGTGATTGAAATCAGGCCCTACCGCGCTGAATATGGCAGATAAATTTTTTCATGCCCGGCTAAGGGCCCTAAGCAGGTGCCTGTTGCTTGATGGGAGTGAAGGGTATCTCTAAAGCTCAAGGCCACTTGGAGGCACCTTCAGTCAAGCGAGTCTACGATTCCACATGAGCTTATCACCTGTACAGGGCATGCAGGGGCCAGACTACAGCCAGTGTATCTCAACAGCAAAAATGCAGCTGTTTTAATGGGAGGAATTCTTACTCACATTCCAGTTTCTCAGAGAAAGATGTTTCATTATAGGGCTCATATGGGACAATACAGGATTAGCAGAACAATTGGAAAATACATATTAATCTCAGGGCACAATGCACAAAAAAATCTGCATTTTAAGAACCCATTTGTTGATGGTGGTTGTGCAGGAGAGGGGGTGACTTCTCCCCATTTGCCCCATCATCACCAGGCCTGCCCCCGTCCTCCTTCACACACATCAGTCAATACACTCCGGTGTCCTAGACGGCCTTCTCAGCCTTCCTACAAATGTCAGAGGTTTGGGTGTTCGTCTTTCCTTGATTTCACACATACACACACACACACACACACACACACACACACGCACGCAGAGCTGCTTGAAGTTGCTATGCATATGCATAAACTTCAGTGCTTCCCTCAGGTTTTTTGCAGCAGAGGAGGAAGGGAGCAATTTTGTTTCTGGGTGTGCTTCTGGTTCACTGCCAGTCCTACTCAGAGCGTCGACTGCAGTTTAAAAATGGCTCTTATTTGAATACTTAGATCAAGACATAAGACTCGGTGTACTCTAATTGCCCAATTTTTGTTTGTTTGGGGTAAACAATAAGGCTGGATGATGAATCCATTGTTACATTCTTTTAGCAGTGGAAGCAATTTTCCAGCAGTGGGGGACTGCCAGTGCTGAATGTAAGCGGGGGAAATTTTCACAAAAAAAAAAAAAAGAACATGCACAGTACCGTATCTCTCTACCAAATGCAGTTGCTGTCTTTGCCTCCTACAGGCAGGAGGTAGCGGAAAGTCAAAAAATCAGCGAGAGTGGGAAATGGAGGGTGCAATGTACAGCTATACTGTGTGTCAGCAAATCAACGCTGCCATTACAGCAGCTATACAGACGCCAGGCAAGGGAAATTAAAGAATTGAAATGGAAATGGTGTCGGGATAGAATAAGCTTTTCAGACAGCTGACAATGAAATTTGCTGTCTCTCAAGTGAGTCCACCAGCGCTGCTTTCACATGCCTCAAACACAATCCATTATGCCTCCTCCTTTGTTGAATTCCAGCAAAAGGGAGTTTTCAGATAAATTCTCGGTGTCACAGAGAATTACCTTGGAGAACCATAAACAGCTCACTGATGACACAGCACTATCTGCCACGAGCACAGCAAGCAAGAGCCCGAAAGGAACAGAGCATGTTGCATTCAGGAATGTCTCAGCATTGTGTGGTTTCCAGCGAGAACTATTTAGCGTGTCCGTAAATAATTTAAGAATGGGACAACGATTTCGCTCAATAAATAAATACCGGACTGTGATAAAGTCTGAATTAATAACACGCATCCCCAAAAAACAAAACCGTAATGTCTTTTCTTATAAAACTAAGTGAGCAGGCTAGCTTTTAGGAGAGGAGAGGAATTAACGGATGGAAAAGAAAAAGGAGAGCAGCTTTATGAAGTGGGGCCCACTTCTTATGGGATAATGGAAATTATGCAAACGAGGCCCGGACCGTAAAAATATTAACACAGGGAGAAGCCATGCAAATCACAAAAGTCCTTGATACCACAAAAAACGATAATTCCACTTATCCCCATGGCTCCTCTCTTTAAGTACAAAGAATTTCGGTGTACAGCAAGGTAGATGTATTAAGTAAAACAGTTCAATAGACATCTTTCTCTAAGGACACAATGCTTCCACATAAGAGGAATAAGTGGCTCCTTTCGTGATGAATGTGAATCATGTTACTGAGGCCACTTCTGTGTCATCACTTGAAAAATAATAGACAAACTATCTGTCCATAGGCACATAACACTCACTGAAGACCATGAGTCTGGGATGAAGTTTGAGTTGGATTATGCAGACCTTCTCGCCGTCCTTGCTGTTGAAATGTCTGTGGCAGCGTTCCCTCGTTCGAACACGCTGCACAGATATCGGCTTTGTGTCAAACACCCCTCCACCTTATAATTAACATGAGGAGAGTCCACTTGGTGATTTCATTGCTGCAGATTAGCACGCAGCAAAGATGTAATTATGCATCATCCACTGTGGTGAGATACAATTAGGCGCGGAGCAGGAACATTTGTGTGTTTGCGTCTGTGTGTGTGTGAGAGAGACAGAGAGAAGCGAGTGTGTGTATGTGAGCATTTGTGTGTGTTTTGTCTTTATGCATGCTTATATATGAACACCGTAGCTTGAAACAATCGCAGGAAGGCTAATAAATGCCAGCAGCTCTACCACAGAAGAGTCCAAATTCAACCACACTGCAAAATACCTCCATCTTAACAAGACATTTAGTCTCATACATCGTCCTAAAATCTTGGTGTTCTCATAACAAGGTAAATAAATACATAATCATATGTTGGGATGAGATAATCCCACCTGTTCTTGTTTTTTCCCCTCAGGAATTTTTCTGCAACCAAGTATAAATATGTTGAAACAAGGCAGATCAGCCCACCAGTATGAAGAAAATGACACTAGCTTCCTGCCTCAAGAAAAAAAAAACTTGATTTCAAAACTGAATATGACACTCAATGACTGGTGAAAAAGGCAGACTTTTTGGCAGTGCAGGTCAATCAGAGCAGTGTATGCAGGAGTCAGTTATCACAGCCTTATATCAGATGTTGTCTTAATAACTGCAGGCATGTTAGGAGCTTTCCTGAATAATTCTTTTTCACAATATGTCTGATCCACCCCCATAAACCTCATGGAGGCAGATCTAAAATCTTCCCTTGTTATATTTTTATGGATCAAGTCACAGACTTGTCTGCATCTCATACATTGCGAGACTATGGAGAAATCCCATCGCTGAGCAGCATGAAACACAAGGCACCAAAAAAAATAACAGGTTTGCTTTGCGAGCATCAAGATGAATCACAATGGGAATTCTTGCTAAGGAATTCTAAATATTATTTTTGATGTGCTGCATTTTGAAGTCACATGTCAGCGGAGAAGCTGCTAGGCGACGGCAAACAAGGGAGAGACTGAGGAGCAGAGAAGCTGCACAGTAAAAGGGACACAACATCTGACTGCTCCAGTTGAGCAGGATGGAGAGGCCTCATTAATATTTAATTGCAGCATGGGGCTGAGTGCATTGCCATCTACATCAAGCTGCATGTGACCTTCTTTTTCCTCATTTCACTCCTATCAAATGAGTGTGTACATCTCATCTGTCCTCCTGTCAGGTTTGCGGTGTACAATTAAATTAAAGGCTCGAGGATGCGGCATGGGCTCGGTTAATGTCACAATTCAGATTTTTAAAAATAAACAACGAAACAAACAAAAAAGCACTCAAAGTTAGTCAATATCCCAAGAGTGCCATCTGCATTTCATTTTTTTTTCTGCGGTTGGAGAATGTGGGCTGTTTTTTGCTCTAGTGGCAAGCTGCTGCACAATAAGTATGAGAAATGTAGGGCAAAGTAGGTAGCTTGAAGAGTTGGAATCTGTTCCCAGTAATAAAATAGTTGAGGGTTACCAGTAATAAACAGATATGGCACCAGCCAGCAAATAGTAAATCACATAATCACATTTTCCTATGAAGCACTCATATATAAGCAACTGCATCCTGAGAGAAGAGGATTTGAATCTTTAATCGTGCCTAAACAGCCTCTAAAATGAACCAGTTGTCATTTAAAAACTAGTGTGTGTGGTGGAGAGCACTCACAAAACATAGCACAATTTTACCATCCTGTTACTTTAGCGCTTTCTCAATGCATCACACTCCGCTATCAAGAATAAAAACTGAGTCACAACGTCTCTCCAGGTCCCATTTCTGTGTGGATGGAGGAGACGTCATGCGAGCGGTAAACAGGCGGTTCGGTGTGCATGGTGCAGGAGATTAGTGTGTGTTTATCGTCCTTCTGTCCTGCATGGGTGTTGCATTACAAGGTACTGTCTCCAAACTGCCAGAATCAATTAACATGAATAATGAATGCCCACTGACTCAGTTAGTTGTGAGGGTTTTTTTTTTTTGTGCCTGCTCCCATTGTTCTCACACGTACAGGTCAGAGTAATTTTGCAGGGGGCGCACAAAGCTAATTCTCTAATAAACAATGCCCAGGTCCCAGTTTTTGAGACTGAACCACTTTGTATCCAGGTACGTGTAACTGCTTTGTCTGCGGCTGCTTGCAGCACCGCATGTCCTCGACCTGACGACAGATCCTGTTCTCACAAGTTCCAGGTGATCATTATTATTGAATATGAGCTGTCTTCAAATCAACCCACCTCTTCAAAAGACGGAGAAACATGGAGCTTTTTCAACTTAGGCATGAATTATATCAAAAGATATCAGTGGTATTATAATCTCCACTCTACATACCTAAAAAAACAGCTGGAAAGCAGGGCTCAAGCACAATTAAAGGCCCAAACTAACCAAGACACTTGGCCTTTTGTACTTGCCTCTAGCCTGGTTCAAAATGCCAATTCTCCACCCACCAGCCCCATGCAACTACAAAAGTTGAATATTCTGTTTTATCCAATGCACTACTTAAAAAATGATCCAATTTATAGTAAAGTAAAACTGTCTTCAGACAAGGGATGTGAATTTCTAATTTGGCAGAAAATTATTCTCAAGTTACACGATGACTAATGAACTGACAGATCTAAAAATTAAAAAGAAAGAAATAACTGACAGCTCTTTCACTGTGTAATTTAGCTGCCGCACAGCGCAAGCAATGAATGACATAATTTATGACATGAATGACATAATTTTCCCCATGCTAGTTCAATACATCTGAGCATGTGAACTGCACATTTATATTTAAATCGATTAGCGATGGTAATGTGTTCTTTGTTCTCACCGCTCTGTAAATAGGTTCAATTTAGCTTAGCCAATTAACATTTCTTTATTGACTCGTATGTCAGCGAGCAATTAACCGACTTGTCGTTTAATTGTTCCCAATCCCAGTCTAGACCAAGAGCTTATGTCACGTGGTATCAAGTGCATCAGAGAACATTTTACACCGCTGGGATGGTAGAGCTTTTTAGAACTTAGTAGGTCAAATGTTTAACATTTCAATATGTGAAAGGAGCAGAGACAAAGTCAAGGCTGATATCATAAAAGACCACAGATCAAAGCCAAGACTGGAACATATCACATGTTTTCTGCGAACAAGAAATGAATAGGGTGTGAGTCTTTCTTTGAGATAAACTAAACTGTTATACATCTATTTTCTGACTGGAATTTGTAGGTCAAGATAGTGCAGTACATCAGCAGGCAAACAGTGTGTGAGTGCTTACAAAGTCAGTTCATCATCCCCCTCGCTCTTTACTGATTCAGTATTATAGTTAAAATATAATGATTTTCTACTAGTAATATATATAACAATATACATCATACAGTTTGTCTAGTGTGGCACAGAATAGATGTTTATTTTTACTTCATGTAAACAAACTTTCCTGGATTCTGGATCTGAAAGCCTGCTTAGTGCCATGGAAAGCCGCCAACCTACAATTGTGATCCAAACTCCTACTGAGGAAAGTCTTCGGTCTAATCATGTCTGTTCAGGGTTTTTGAAGGATGCAGGCAGTCGGTGGTGGGAGAGGAATTAGCTGGGGACAAAAACAATCTCAAGGACTAAGCTATGTTCTCAGAAAGACTTTATGCAAACTTAAAAATCTGCAGTGTGAGGCGGCTCAAGCTGGGAGAGATCACAGGCAGAGGGTGCGACCATGTGGAGAGAAGTGGAGGAGCATGAGGCCTCGCAGCTTCTTGCCCAGGTCATTTCTGTTTGCAACAGCATGTTCATGCTCAGCTTGTCTTGTTAAATAATGTTTTAAAAAATATCACTGGAATAAATGCAGAAGTGAAGAGAGTTTAGTGGTTAAATAAAATGTAAAGGTCCTGACACATAAGCTACAACAACTTCAACTCAGAGCATTATCATACTTCATCCTTATAATCCATGTTAATCACTTTATTCATGTTTTCCCCAGTTACACCGTCCTCTGTGGTGAAGGGAATATTTCCCATCCCTTCAAAAGCTGCCAAACATGACATAGTCTTTTCTTGCTATCTCTCGTTAACAAATGCCACCCTCTTGTGGTGCAGAGACTTTATTACAAGCACACTGTGAGCATTGAAATATCACCAAACGTCCAGCAGGTGGACAGATATAGTCTGAAAGGGAACTGCACATCTCTTACTCACAGATTTTTTTCATTAAACCATCCTTAATCTCCTTAATAAACCCGTTTAAGATTCATTTTACCACTGACAACATCACAGCAAATGCATGAAGTTTGTCTTATATAAGGTCACTGATGTACATAACTTATTTTTTGTTGGTTTAGTGTTGTAATGTTGGCCCAATCACTGTGATGACACCATGGATGGCCCTAGTGGTTTCATATTGTATCAGTACTTTTGTCTTTAAAATGTAGCAAAAAAAAAAGTTATGTAGTGTTGTAACTACCATTTCTGCAGCATTGGATATCTTCAAGACTTTTGTTACACTCATACTCATTTTCTGAATGAAGGAAAAATGTATTGGTTATATGGTGAAATAATGCAAACAGATGAAAATGGGTTGCACACTCCAGATCTGATGCAAAATGAAAGATTTATTAATGTAATGCCAGTGTTTCGATTGTGGTATAATGGCATAATAATTGCAAAAATAAAAAAAATGTATGCTAAGTGAAAATTTGGTGCCACTCGTCTGAAGGAGATAATGCAAATCTATGAAAGTACACAAATGTCTAAGAGAAGTCCGGGACCAGTATAGACTTACTTTATTATTATTATTATTATTTCAATAAAGTTGCCACATTTTTAAATGGCACATTTTAAATTAAATTCTTACCTCAGAAAGAATCATGCTGTGCCAGTGGTCATGTCTGGTGCTACATAACAACAGCTGAGGTCCATTTACAATGGGAACAAACAAAACAAACGGTGCATTTTAATTATGGCATTAACAAAACTCAGCTCAGCATGTTTTAATTTATTTTACTCATTTTTTCTACAGATAAAAGTACTAAATACATGAATTTGAGAGTTGCATACTGTGTCTTGATGACCTACTTCCTACACAAATGTTCTGATGATTGTAACTGACATGTTGGTACCAATATGTTCCTGAAGCTGTCTCCATATTTTATTGAAAACATTTGTTTTTAAATGCAATAGGTCAAGGAATCTTAAGGAAAATGTTCAATTTATTTGCCAGCAAGAAACTGAGAGGACTTTGAAATGCACTGAGGGAGTGTTTGTTTTTTGTTTGTTTGTTTTTTAATCTTCTACAAAATATTAAAACACTGCAAGCATTTTTTATTGCGAAAATGAGTGAGACAACTACAGGGTAGACCAGCAGAGGAGACACTGAATCAAATGAGAACCAACCTCAGGATATTCTCATATTCATACAAGCCACTTCCTAGTATTTCTGTAACTGGCACAAGACCAAAGGCAGTGAGTAAGGCTGCCAGTTTCTATTTTACATGTGGGACAAAATGGAGAATAGCCAGTATTGAATTTAGACAACTGGGAGATATGTGTACTGTGTGTAGTATCTTCAGTTGTGAGATAGCTTTAGTGGAAACTCTTTTGTTCATGTCATATAGTTATACTTCACCTTATAATCCAGCCATTAACTTCTCTCACGCATGCTTATTCATAGATCAGCTGTTTACCTCAGCTGTTCATGTCTATCCAATAGCACAGCAACACAGCTCCATTATTAACCTATCATCTTGCCGCTGTCTTATTTTAAATGTTTTTCTCTGTGTCTCTAGTTGTGTTCAGGCTGCTGTTGTGTGCGCCCCATCTCTGCCTCGTCTTTGCAGGTTTATCAGTTTCATCAGTTTCATCAGACGTCATCGGCTCCCACCGTCACCGGTGTCTGGACTCCATGGGAGGATTTTATTATGCTGCTGCTCAAGGCTGATGCCCCTCCATAAAATGTCTCCCTGTAGAGTCTAAGCACCAAAGACTTTCAAGACCAAAACTTCATCATCAGTCATCTGTTATAATAATCAATTATCTTTATTTCATGCAGTTTGTCTGTTCTGATTGAAATGGTTTTTGCCCGATTAGTAATTATTATATTTGCCTTGTCCTGATCCTTCTAAATTTCCTGTGCAACACTCTGCTCTCTCTCCCAGATCACTTCCAGACGCCAGGCACCGACACAGAAATAAACCCTCAAAGTTTTATGGAAAGCACTGATTGATGTGTCTCCTCAAAAATAAAGACTTGTTTATCTCCATGGAAGTCCTGGTCCACAACTTGGGTACATCCCAGCAGTCACAAAAGTCTGAATCAATACAGTCTGCATTCCGATAGACTCAATGTTAAATCCTCATGGTTTGCACGGGAATGTGGACTGGGTTGACTCAACCATTTTGTGACTGCTGGGTGTTGCATGAATTGCAAATTGGGGGTTAAAATTTGTGAGAATTTTTTTTTTCTTTTATGTTTATGAAGTCTTTATGAAGTGTCACATTTCTCTACCATGTCACTGAAAAATAAGACAATGGTGTTGTCAAAGAGATTTTTGAGAAAAAAAGATTTCTAAGAGGACATTTTGCTTGGGACATTTCAACATCAAGTCATATTGAGGACATGCCATTTTGTACTCATCATCTAGTCATCCTAAATGACATCACTAGGCTGCTGCAGCACTTACTTCCAAATATGGGGTCTTTGTTTACACCAAATAGAAGAGCCAAACCATTCAGTTCTTGAACTATTTTGTGAATGACTGCCATGGCAACTATTGTAACTGGGTAAGGCGAATGGGGGAAGAGCACTCATTTTCAGAGGTGAAATTCAGGTTAACCAAGATAGGGGAAATTTGCCACCATTTAAAATCCTGTCTGGTTCCCTCAAACAGTGGGATGAAATTGCCATTGAACATCTGACTGAATCTTGACATGATGAAAATATATTTGAAAATGAAATGGAATAAAAATACATTTATCAAATCCTGTGTGGAACCACTTGAACAGGATGGAGAGAGAGAGCACTGGGTACCAGCTGCAGGTTACCAATGGGCAGAGCCTCAGCTTCGGAAAAGTGTGTGAGTGTAAAAGTAAAAGTGTGAGACGAGGTGATGGTTTGAATTACATGAGAGACAGAAACAACAGGGTTGATACGACTAGCTTATACCGGTCTCTGCTGGTGGTTTGATCGACACAGCAAAGACGACATTCTCTGTTGTCCCTCAGAATCTCCAAATGTGTTAGTGAAGTCTGTTAGTAAAAACTGTGGCCTCTAGTTGATTATAGAGGAACTTCACTCATTTTACAAGTTATTGCTGAAGCCAAATTGCTCCACCATGTGGAAAAGATAAAGTCATTCAACAGAGTGGATGCCTTTTCCACATCTGGGGAAACCACAAGAACATCTATTACTGACATAAATATCTTTAGTAGCCATCTCACATCACTGGATTAATCGTTGTTGATGAACTTTGAGATGCAGGAGGCCTTCCAACCCTGTGGCTAATGTTTTGGACAAAATTGTCCAAAGATGCACATTCAATAATCAGATAGGTTTGTAGGCTTGCACAGTCTTCAGAGCTCCCCCTGTTATTGAGAATTAAATAAATGGCCTTTCTCAACATGTAGAATCCAAGGGAGTCATGGGAGAAGCAGCTGTGCAATGCATGCTGGGTGCTGTAGTCTTCAGTAGGGACAACTGTGGCTAGTTTATATAATTGTTTTCTGGTTATATTGCACTAATTTCTTTTTAAAAAATGTATGTTTACAATATGAAAACATACAGATTTCACATCCAGATCCGATATGTTTCCATTTTCTTGGATTAAATTTTGTAAAGCAAAGCAGGTTTACATGCCAACTTTGGAACGATGGTAAACATGTAGTGAGGTTGTATAATATTTGAGATGTTCAACCTCTTAATACTTTCTGATTTTCCGAAGGCCTCCCTCTGTGAAGGATTAAAAACAAATTGTGTGGATATTAAAACTGAAAATTGATTGCAGGGGCTAATTGTAATTATTTATTTTATGAAGTGTTAGAGCAGTACTTAACCAAATAAATCCAGAGCTCCAGAGTTGACATACAGGGCTAAAAAAGAATCATTGCACCATCAACAAGTAGAAGACCTCTAATAACTGTGTCCAATATATTTCAATATATCTATGACCTTAATGAGTCAGTGCAATGGAAAACACATTTCACAAATTATGGTATTATTTAATAAAGGGCGTGTGTAACAGGTTAATATATACATTTTATATGAATTTCATCAAAAACATCCCCTTTCATTATTTTTCTTCTTTTGGGACAGAATCTCCTGCCTGTGATGTGTTTGCGTTTGTGTTTCTGTGTGGCTACGTATGTGCATGCGTGTGCAGGTCAAAGCTGATTTCCAATTGACATAATTTTAATTGCTCATTTTCTGATTGTTTAGTTTGTCACTTTTTTTTAGTATTTTTCTCACATGTACTCCTGATGCTTATTATTCATAGTCATACTTAGTGTTTTTATGTGATTCATATTGTACAGCCT
This sequence comes from Holocentrus rufus, assembly GCA_900302615.1. Taxonomy (NCBI): domain Eukaryota; kingdom Metazoa; phylum Chordata; class Actinopteri; order Holocentriformes; family Holocentridae; genus Holocentrus; species Holocentrus rufus. Next base: position 34,213 of record OMLF01056439.1, on the reverse strand, counting down.
GGATTGTCAGATTAAACGTTAGATAATATTCCATTGTAACTTAAAATAGAAAAAAAGCCAATTTCCAACTGACAAGAAGGGAGCCAAGTCTACTACACACAAATGCAGAGCTGATGAATTTGTTGATTTGAATTTGTCATCACAGACTTCACTAAAGAACCAGAGACCCAGAACAGCCTCCTGCCTCTTTATTTGCATTTTGTTTTTATTTCTGACCATTTAATGTTGCCTTGCTCAATGTAAAATGTCCATACATCAAGGACATAGCTTAAGACCTTTTACAAATTCTCAGGAACCACTTTTCAATTTGTCAATTTGTTGTTTTTAATGGAGCTTATCATGAAGTTTAGACAGGACCGCATGAATCTGGGCTTGCTTTGCATGAACATGAAATAACTCAGAAACGTACAGAGTTGTTTTCTGTGTTATATGCTTTTATTGTTCACATAAATGACCATCAGCTTGTGAGGAAATGTTTACAAAGATTTAAAAAAATGCATTGCAGTTATTAACTATATTCATTCTCCCACTGGAAGGTTATGGCTATAGAAAGCATTTTATAAATAAGTGGTTATAACCAGGACTTTTGTGCTAAGCATTTTCAATGATGCATGAGCGACAGTCTACTACTATGTGAATGATACTTTTTATTATTAAATGCTGTTTCCCTTTAATGTTAATATCATTAACCACATGATGTGTGTGGTTTTATGACATCGGACCAGATATTATTGTGGACACTGACAAGTTGGTGGGAAATGGAAATAACCGTTATTGGCAGTTTCTCACTTCGCTCCTTATCTTGAACATGCATATTATTATCAGACCAATAAAGTCGAGTGGACACAGGAGATGGTTTGTGTGCTTGGGTGAGAATTAAGGCAAAGGCGCACGCACACACACACACACACACACACACACACAGAGAAAAGGTGGTGGGTGTGTGTGTGTCTGTGTGTGTGTGTGTTCAGGGGATAGGGGTGGGGGGTGATTCTTGGCTTGCCCCTTCTATTTGGCATGGAATTTGACATATCAATTAAAATATTTCGGAATATTCACTTCAGGGTAGAAAACTTTTTTTTCTTTTTTTCCTCAAAAAAAAAAAAAAAAAAAAAAGTGTTCACTGTGGGCCAATCAGACATGAAGGCCAGCACAAATTGGGCTGTGCTGGAGCCACACCCCCCAACCTACTGAGAACTGTCAGTCTATCTTCAAATGTAGGTAATCTATTTTATGGCTTCTTAAGACTTTTTAAAGACCAGCTTTCTTTGTACAGTGTCCATTTTTTTCCAACAGCTTGCTCACATTCATTGGCTCCAGACAAGTGGCTTTGCTTCCCCCTTGTGGATAGGCGCTTTTTAGCCTCAGAGTGGATCCTTATGTCCGTTACAGGCTTTGTGTTCCTAATAAAGTGACCACTCATTGGAAGTTCAAACTCATGACAATTCCATCAATCTCTCATTTGATGAAGTTCCACTTCTGAAACTCAGTGGCTTCAGTTAATTTTGGAATGTTTCACTGTGCGAGATATGCACATGTGGGTGTAGCCTGTATTTATTGGCAGAATAATTTGTTAACGTGTAATCATAGATGGACATGGGGTTTAAGTTTGCAGCACAGTGGTGCAAAAATGCTCCATATCAACTCCTGCTTGGAACAATAATTCAAGTGTGCGTCTATAATGTAAAGGTTAAACATTCAAAACAGTGCAGTGACAACTGGCATCATATTGATACCTATTTACACAGGATGCATTCAATGTAAACTTCAGTTAACAAACAACCAAACTTTGGCAACGAAACCCCACCCAATATTATAAGTGTGTTTTCATTGGTTATCGAGTCTGTAAATCCGTTCCCTCTTTATGTGTCGCCTGCGATTGGTCGATGGTGACGACAATCCTCGAACATACTCCCGCCCACCGAGCGGATCAAGTTTGAATGAACAACAGCAGTCTATTCAAGAGGTGGTAGTTGCATTTGCAGTAATTACTAAAAGTGTGTATCATATCAACGGTGAGCTGATCAAGGATGGATATGAAGAAAAGAATTCATCTAGAGTTGCGGAATCGCACTCCATCAGACGTAAGTTGAACGCACATCTTGCTGATAATGTTTCAGACTCAGCTAATGGAGAATCTTTCGTGTGATGTCTTGGCGTGGGGATACAAAGTTTCTTACAAGTTAAAAGATGATGGAGACGTGAGGTTACATTGTCGCTATGCAAACGTGTTTACAGTTGGCAGGTGCTGCGGATGTGTTAGTTTAACTTTGCAAAGCTAAAAACCAAACGCTTTGGATGTGCAGTTTGAGAATGCAGCACAGGTTTTTGCCAGCGGTATAAACAAGGCAGGCAGTATGAGAAGCCATATTTGTAACTTTTGATCTACGAACGCGCCCCTTTTCTTCAATAATATGCTTTATTGTTATTTGCTCACTGTTGGGTGCTCTACCTGCACGCGCTGGCCAGCAAATGTATTTCAGTTCGATTTAACCCGTGCACTTGGCGCGTAAAGGATGTGGATAGCCTACTGAAAGTCATGAAATTAGCCTATCAATGATGCATAAAGGTCCTCGCCTCGAATTATCGCATCAAAACTATATTGCAAACCTACAATCACTCAAAGTTAAGTGGGCTATCCGGCAACGCGCATTTATCCCAGCATCAAAATGCATTCAAACAACATTAAATACACCGATGTGCCTGCAACCCATGCAGCCTACAACTAATGCTACCGTGCGCACAGATGGCCGAAAGAAAGTGATGTTAGCATTGACCGTTCCCAACAAGCAGGTTTGGCAAAAACAATAAGGTCTGGATGGAAAAGAAAACATGCCCGCATCACTATGAATTGTTGGGTTGTAATTCAGTTGTTTCACCGAGGATCTCAGGCATTTTCGACTTGTGATACACAGCCATAAGGAAAACAAATTTCCGAGCCGCGTTGCTCCAGTTTTTCGGAACTAGGACAAGCCGCCATTTTACTGAGAAACAAAGGCAATCCGAAATACACCGAATACCCTTTTCATTCGACACAAACTATAAACGATTCCTCATACCTTTTTATAAATAGCAGTCTATACACGGCATCAATCCAATGGACAACTGTTTAGCGCAAGCAACAATGTAACGTTTGCCTGGCAGCTATCTAATCGGCTTTAGCTGCCCCTCCTACTTACAAATGACCCAGTGCACGACTCGTAGGTCTGTCTTTGCCTAAGGCTCCTGCTTGTTCTGACTAATGCGCATAGCGCCGTTCATAATCATTTGTACATACATCATATTCAATTCCAAATCAGCGACCAAGAAATCTAAACTTATGCAATCTGCCGCACTATCTGTTTTTATGTAAAAAGTAAATGTGATATTTACGTAATGGAATAAAAGCCAATGCATCGCGATACCTAGAGCGCAGAAATGCAGCTTTCGACAGTTTTTTTTTTCACCCCCAAAGCTGTTAAAAGGATAGTTCCGGTGCTGAGTTCTGATTGGCTTCGTCACTTTCGAAGCCGTCGAAAATACCTGATAACCGCACACCTGTGCACATAACCCCCACTTAATAAATATTTATATAACCCAGCCAAACTCAGAATGCTATTTTTGTGTTGCTTAGCAACCATTTTGTTTTACTGCTTTTCAAGATTTTCATTTATGGAGGAACATTTTATTTTGGACTTGGGATCGACTTGAATTAAATTTAAATAGCTTAAAGCATTTATTTCAGCTTAAAAGGCTTAAATGGTTAATTTAACTTAACTGAAGAATAGTAGTTTTCTGGTAATTACCCAGGTAAAACAAAACGCCTCCTCCTACTACTACTACAAGTACTACTTCATCAGTACAGTAATGTTTCATTCTGTTCTTCATCAGTGCAGGTTAAAACTGAACAATCTGGAATTTTATTTATTTTTTCCATCCAGCTCATGAAAAGACTCAGTGATCTGTTGACTTTGTATATGACATTTGATGTTATGTCAATTTGTTTGTATTTGAGCTTTCAAATCTAGCAAATGCTGACCAGTTGAATTGTTTTTGTCATGTGTTGTTTCTGCAGGTAAAAGAACTCGTGCTAGACAACTGTCGCTCGAACGAAGGCAAGATCGAGGGCCTAACAGATGAATTCGAGGAGCTAGAATTCCTAAGCACAATCAACGTGGGGCTGACGACAGTTGCCCACTTGCCGAAGCTAAATAAACTCAAAAAGGTTGGTGTTTGCTCCACATAAAGCCCAGTGCATCGCATGTTTGTGAGTTACCTAGCTGTGGCGATTTCCATATTCTGATTGGTTTAAATTGATCAACAGCTTGAACTCAGCGATAACAGGATCTCAGGAGGGCTGGAAGTGCTGGCAGAGAAATGCCCCAATCTCACACATCTCAACCTCAGTGGCAACAAAATCAAAGACCTCAGCACAATAGAACCCTTGGTAAGTAATAAGACCCAAATAATGCAAAAAAAAAAAAAAAAGTCTGTGTTACGGTTGCAGTTATTTATCAAACTTGATTCTCCTTTTTGGCAGAAAGAACTGGGGACCCTGAAAAGCCTAGACCTGTTCAACTGCGAAGTGACAAACCTGAATGAATACAGAGACAATGTATTCAAGTTACTACCCCAGCTCACGTACCTGGACGGGTACGACAAAGACGACAAAGAGGCGCCAGATTCTGACGCTGAGGTGTACGCAGAGGGCTTGGATGATGATGAGGAGGATGAAGATGGTAGGTTCAAAGCTCAAATACCGTTATCAATGTCTCTTGATAATTTTAAGTTCCTTATAAATTGCTGATGTTGATGGCAACTGGCTCGTTGTTGCCACAGATGTAGACGAGGAGGACTATGATGACGATGCAGCACCGGGAGACGAGGAAGAGGACGAGGGAGAGGAGGACGAAGAGGAGGAAAATGAAGAAGAGGAAGAAGAGGACCTCAGTGGGGAGGTAAATGATAAAAATGTGCAGTGTGGAATAATAAAACCTGAGGGGAACTGTCACAAGATTTTAAATCGCGTCATTTCACTGATCCACAGGAAGAAGAGGAGGAGGATTTGAATGACCGGGAAGTTGATGATGAGGATGATGAGGGTGAGTAAGACGGCGGCGGTGGATGAATTTAATTTAAATTCTGGAGGATTTGGATCTGTTTTGGGCGCCTGTTGTGAAAATGATGCACAGATCGGCCCAGCATTTTTGTCCTCCTGACTTTTGTGTTCTTTCTCCCTAGAAGAGGAGCGAGGCCAGAAGAGGAAAAGGGAGCTGGACGAAGAAGGGGAGGAGGATGACGACGACTGAGGGTCCTCTTGAAAGCTATGTTGTGTACTGACTGTTTTAAAACCTGTATTTCCCAGTCACTTCCCAACCCTGTGTATCCCCCTCCTCCCCCCCCGTTTCATATTGCAGTAGGAGTGGTTTTTGTTATTGGCCAGTCAGGTAGAGGGGGTCGTCTGGGGAACTAAGTTAATTTTATGTACCTTTGATGCTCCCATGTTCCAGTCTTTATCGTCCACTTCGAACTGCTCTGTGGACAATTTTGTAATATCAAATAATAGCAAAGATAACCTTTTTAAGAATTGTTTTCTCACCATTTGTGTATGACCAATTTCTGATGACTTGCATATTATGAAACAACCCCCATGCCCAAACACCAAAAAAAAAAAAGAAAAAAAGAAGAAAAAAAAAATTAGAGTGCATGTCTAATACATTTTAAAGTCAACTACTGGATTTCATGTATGGCTGTCCTCTCCTCGTCTTAAACTTATTTTTGCATTGTTAAATTTTTTTCTTTATTCTTTTCTTTTTTCTTTTTTTTTCTTTTTTTAATGTAAGTTATGTGTTTGTGGTGTCACCAGTATGCCAATACTCTCTGCTGTCCTGGTGTGAAATTCTGTCTGTCTGAACATGCACAGTGTGACCCTCACAGGGCATATTTTTAAATCATAGCAAAAAAATGTCTGCCCTTGTCAAAGCTGCTCCTCCTCCTCAAACCCTCAGCTTTGATAGTTCGGAAATTACGTGTTCTTGTAAATAATGACCAAATCTATTTTTTTGTATTCTCTTTGATGATGGCAGACATTGAACACAACTGAGTTGAAACTATGAATTGTAATAAGATATTAAATATGTATGCTGCTTTATCTAAAATACGCAGTGTGAAATTTCTTGAATTTGAACATACTTTGTATGCGTAATCTTTCCATAAAGAGAAATGTTCAACATCAGAATTCATTATCGCTTTTTTCCATGTTCTTTTCTGTGACACAGGTGGCAACGTATGAATTTGTGGTGGTAGTGTAGAGAACTAGTTGATATAAATGGAAGTTAAAACTGCAACTATGTACATTGAAAATATATTGTTTCAAAGTGTAAACTCTCTGGAAACAGTCGATTATTTGGACTTTGTTTTCACTAATAGTTCACTTAATGGTCAAATTGGCCTACCTCAATGATTTTCACTCTAAATATGTTAAATTCACTGTCATGAGCCAAATTCTGTTTTTTTGTTTTGTTTTGTTTTGTTTTTCTCTCCCATTCACTTCAATAAATCCCTTTTATATATGTTTTGATGTTTGTGGTCTTTGCATAATAACAGTTAAATAAAAAGATATTTAATACAGAATTGTACCATTAAGGTAGCACATTAAATTCATCCTGGAAATGTTTGATCTCCCTTCCAGATGGAAAACAACTCTAATATGTTCCACAGAGGTAAATCTAAGTTGGATTTTACCACTTGTTCTCCACAACGAACAGGTCTTCTCAAGTTCAGTGCCAAGTAATTCTGGGAGAATTACCATAATAACACCAGTTTGTTCAGATTAATATGCAAAATCATGCTGTGCGACAAACAGCTGTAGTGACAGACATTGTTTCTGCCATTTTTAAATCTTACATTTCTTGGCATCCCAAAAATAAGTGGTGAACTGGTTTATTTTAACAAGAATTTCAGTACATCCAAAAGAGGTGTCTTGACATAGCATAACCCCAACCTCGACATGACTTATCATTCCACAGTTAGTAACCGATCTCTGGCGGATCATCTGCCATATGCCCTTTAACACTTTCATTGTAGCCTTTTGTTTTTATATGCAACGAACATTTGTACAACATATCCAGTTCCGGACATCATTTTAGGGTAGGATGTGTTCTTTCTCTGGTTTGTTTATCTGAAACTATAAAATTGTGGACCTTTCATACACAGTCCCTTGTGTGAAGTGTGAGGAACACTTTGGTAGTCCTTACTTACCTGGGGTACATATCCCATAATGGCTGTGCATATAAGTGACACATCTCTTCCTTCTTTCAGTCCACCAAGGATGAGATCAGTAATATAGCAAAGCTGATTGTGATTGGTGCCTGGATTAAAATTAAAATGACATGAAATCTTTTCAGGCTTTTTTTTTTGGTGATTGCTTGAACTTGGCTGGCATAATAGACCCAATCAAATGTTAATCCAGTGCTCACTTCTGTAAAATTTCGGAAGCACTGTTGGTAAAAATGGAGGTCTTCCAATTGCAGTGTAGCCCAGGTCTGCTGATTTTGCCAGAGTAGAAGTGAATACAGATGATCGGAAAGTATTTTCTATAACTAAATTACAGATTTCTAGGTAAACACATCATATGATGATTTTCTTAAAATATCTTAAACTGAAAAGCAAGGTCAGTATTATAGTTTGCATTACTGTTAGGCATAGGTAAGAGTATATTAGCATACCTTAATTAGAGATGCTATGATGCAGTCAAGGAACTAATACCATTCAGGGTACAGTTTCTACCAAATCTTGCACCATTTCAGCGGGAAACATCATTCAGCAAAATCTACCAAGCACCACAGTCATTATCTGCACAGCCACATCATACAAAGACAATGAGATTAACAAAAATACATGTGTTATTAGCTAAAGAGGTAAAGTGAAACAAATAAATAAAAGCAAATGTACATACCTCCCCAAAAAATAGCCCTAAAAACCAACAATGACCTGCAAATCTACCCTTAAGACTACTTTTGAGATGATCGAGCGGCTAAGTCCCCCACTTCTGGATCTGCATGTGTCTCCCTTGCCTCTTTATCGCTGTTTAAATAAGGAATAAAAACACGAAAGGTGAGTGGACTACCCACTCTCCTGTAAAAAGACTACATTTTGGTAGCTATATGTCAGTCTTGTGAAATTTTTGCTTTATAGCCGACAACATTTGTAGAAGAGAAAAGAAGTTGCGAGATAAGCAGCTCTGCGACAAACATGATCCGTGTCTGCAAAATTGTGGAGCTCTCCTCATCTGTCAGGTTCAAACTACCTCAAATGTCGGCTGTTTTGAGATGTTGTTGCATCTTGCTGCAGATTGGTTCTGAAGCAGGGTCTAAGGCCTTGGGGAAGAAAAATGGGACCCTGTGAAAGTCATTTATTCCCAATTTTGCCTCCGCAACAAAAGAAGAGCAAAGTGGGAGGTGATTTGGTAGGTGGATTGGTGAGTCTAGGGGTTTGTTTTGGGTGCTGATCAAGGCTTTGCCATATGGATGGTATGGTTGGAATGATGGTTGAGTTTGAGACAAATGCTCAGGAGGCCTTTCCTGCCTCAGGACAGACCTCAAAATACGCAATAATTCATCATCAAAGTGGTAATAGTATGATACATCAATGAGTATTAATTTGTAAAAGCATAAATAATCCCAGTTTTGGTTGGACCACAAACTTTTCTTAGCATCAGTTTGATGTTAAGCTGGCAATCCGTAAACACTGCCTTGCCTGCATTAGTTAACATCATTGTCACTATTACAATACTCCAGTAACTGTACCAGTTATAACATTATCCAACAGTCATTACAAGTGTGCGCCTTCCAGGGCAGCAGGGATGAAGTTATTATACTATGTGATATATCAGAAAAAAGGGGCTCAGAAGCTTGTTGGAGGTTGGAATTGGGGGCAAAGGAAGCTGCTTGGCCAGTCCAGAGGGGTACGAGGTCAGATGTTGTTGGGGCTAACGTTCTTCAGGTTGTTGAGCTCCAGCTCCAGCTGGCGTATTCGCACGTCCTTGGTGGACAGCTCTTCCTTCAGCCGCCGCAGCTCGTCCTGCTGCCGGAAGAACATTCGCAGGAGCTGCACCAAGTCAAACAACACCACAGAGAGGTACACACAGGACACACACACACACAGACACACACACACACGTACACACAAGCATGGCAACATGTCAATGAAAGATCTTTGCAGAGCCTACAGTGAGGGAAATAAAGGGTCTGTCTCATTTGCAAGGAAGCATCTTATACAGATGGTACCTAATTAGAAACATTATTAATTAGGGACCTATTTTGTCCAAAAAGGTTGCATGAATTTAGACAATGTAACAAAGCAAAGTCACATGAATAGCATAGAATTCCAAACTGGTCTCCATGGTGATCAACTCTCATTATGTGATGTAACATCAGCTACTTTACAGCTAGTTAGCTAACAGCTGAATTATGTTACTTGTGGAGGGATGACTAGTGCTAAGCTACATTACCATATTACCAAAAAAAAAAAAAAAAAAAGAAAGAAAGAAAGGAAAAAGAAAGAAAGAAAGAAAAAAGAAATCATTTTCAGGCAATAAAAGCACACGTAACTGGGCTTAACTGACGTAACTCAAACCCCTACTGACAAATTTAAATGAAAACACTTATCCTATACAGGAGAGGGACCACTTGTGTTTCCTTAAAATGTTGCCAAATCAAGGAACCTAATTAGGATGTGTCCAGTGCTTCTTAACATGACAGCCCTAAGCAGCTCCCTAACTAGGAAGCTTCCTTGCAAATGAGACAGATGTGGTATTTTGTGATGGATGCATTATCTCTTTTCTTTCTACATCAGTCAATTAATGAATAAAGTTATCCATCTATCCACTCTGTTATTGATGCAACTACTGATGGACACACCCAGAAATTTACCTGCCTATCTAATTATCCATCTATCAGTCCCTCTCCCTTTCATTTATGCCTGTCCATCCTCCTTAGCTTCACACACACACACTCACCTCGTTCTCTGTCCTGGGTGGTACGTTCTCCAGCAGGTCGATACCATTGACCACCACACTCTTCTTCTCCTTCACTGGGGCTTTGAACACCAACTGGTTGGGCCGGTGGTAACCGTCCTTCAGGGACACCAAGACTGGGTCTGTTTGGACAAAAGGACCAAACCACATATGGAAAACCAAAACCCAAACAAAACACAAAGAAGAAGAGAATAACGTATTGCTTGATGGCAAGTTGAATTTTGGGACAACTCTGAAGCATCATTCTACTGTGGATCAAGTCAGTATTTTTCATCAGTATCTGAATCTGAATTTATATCTGTATTTCACACAGAACACAGTGTGCACATCTATTTCTCAGACATTTTGTTGCCGATAGCGGACAACCAGTTCAGTACAGGCCTGTAATTGTGAACAGTGCAACATCTTATAATCATGACAGCTTTAACCCACATCGTTAAGTCAGAAGTCTGCCCATCAACAGATGTTACTGTTTATTGCTTAGATCAGGCTTGAATGGAAGCTGCATAAAGAGGTGGATTTAATCAAGTAAAAACTGCTCTAATAGTGCCCTTCACACAATCTATGGAGTAAAAATTGCACCTTATCTGATAGTCGTCTGTATCAAATATTTCTTGCAGGGCTTGGAATTCAAAGAGATTATTAACATACACCAGTACGCTGTTGGCTCTGAGTTTTATCTCTAATATATCTTCCAAGCTTCTCCTGAATTGGTTTTTACAAATCCTCCTTATTTTCAGGACCATTCGTGCGCTCCTCTCCAATTTACCCTATCTAACTGCTTCTAAAATTGTAGCAGCTACGCTCAACATATGTGCAAGTCTGTTAGTCATCTACACACTGGCCCGGAAATCATAAAGCAGTGGAGATGATGAAAAACGCTCTTGTTGGATTTCCCTCAATACAGTGTCACTTCATGATTTTGGTAAATTTGATGATGATGCTGTGGATTATGCTGCAGTTCAAAAATTCAATGAAATGAAGATTAGAGCCCAGTTTAAGATGAATGGTTTTACTAATAAGGATATTTGTGCAAGTAAAGTGAAATGAACAGTGAGAGTGTGCATTGCATAGGTAACTATGCTCACCATATGCTCAACAGCAATAATTAATTACACAGTATGTGAGGAGTTGGCAATGAAAAACAAACAAGCATGGAAGATGACTGTATTTTACCATCATACTGCGCTGTACTGTCATGTTCAAGAAAACTGCACAAATAAACTGTTTATTGGCTAAATTTTATCTGGGAAATGAATCCAAGTAGATCAGATGGAACTTGCTGACAAAATAAAGTCAGTCAAAATGTCAGTGTGAAGATGGAGAAACATTATTTTGGGCTATTTTCTCTCCATATATCCTCAAGGCATTTATTTGAAATTTTCCATCATCTTTTGGGGCTAATTGCGTAACACTTCAAAAAGTCATTTTCAGGCGTCTTTATTGTGCATTCTTCATATGTGATGTTTCACAATCATTTTTATGTTTTTCAATGAGGCCATTCTTGCCATATTGTTGCTGATTATGTTTCAGTACTAAAATGACAGTGATTTTTGAAACTATTGGTATCATTGTTAACAAGGATGCCTTCAGAATAGGGAATGATTCACTCACTGCCTATATTGTGTAAACACTACCGTCCTTTTCCTGACAAAAAAACTGTTGCAGTTGAAACGTTGCTGAATAAACCGCAGCATGAATCCAGTGTGTGGGTAGATTTTTTTTTTTTGTTTACCTCTATCAATACCACTCAGCCATTCGCTGGCTGTCAGGGCTGGTTCTGTTCCTGCTGTCATGGGGTAGATGTCCTCCTGATACGTGTCAGACTGTAAACCAGGAAACACACACTTTGACATGTTTTCAGTGCACTCTCTGCCTTACTTGATTTCAAGAAACGTCAAGTATCTGTTAGTGTCATCACAGCTAGAAGTCTCAATTAGAAGTTCATATTAAATAAGCATTAAGTAAGATTTCACTTCCCCATAGCCCACAATGATTCCAATCTGTCTGCAGGAGTTATAATGACTTAAAGATTACTTTGCTATGAGTGGAGATTTAATGCTTTGAAAAACTGACTTCTGTTTTGGAAACTGATAAAAAAAGCTGATGAAAATCAGAATTTGCTTAATTTCCCTTTAAGTCATGATGTTTGATAAATGACATTGTATACTAAAGAAGGTATAAATAATGAGAGAACAAGGTAGCATGACTTCACTTCACTTCATTCCATTTCAGTTCAAGTCAATTAGATTAAATCCAACATTTCATCCCACTGACCCTCCTTGGCACAATCATGGAAATGGGCTCAATCAAGCCCTTGAGGGTGACGAGCTTGTAGAAGCGGTAAACCTCGCAGGCCGACACGTCCAGCCCGTGCTTCGGCATCACACCTGAGGACAAGAGTGAAGGCATGTGAAAATACTGTACAGCCCTTTGGATGACATGAAACGGCCTCCCAGAATCCACAGCATACTTTGAGGCATATAAACTGGATTCAGCATCTGGACATTTGGATGTGCATCTGCTACTGTCTTTCAGGCTTGAACGATATCCGTAAAATCAGGTATTTTTCCCGCCCTATTAATCGATTTTATACTTGTATCCCTTTCACCCATGCCTGGCAATTTTAGAACGCTATCATGGCAGCCCATTACCGCCGTGAGTCATTCCCCTCGACACAGACATCTCTGAAGACTGCTAATGAGGTGGTTAGGATCTCATCAGTTCTCGACAATCACTCGGTGCTGATCAACAAATGACTTACCAAGTCCTTTCTGTGGCGCAGGGGACCTGAACTCCATTAGGTACTGGATGTAGGGCTTCTCTGTGGTAATCTCAAAGTAACGAATGTTGCCGTCGCCCTGCCAAAGGCACCAGAATGTGGCTTTTACATACAGTAAAGTTTCTAAATGCTTAGACTCATTTTATCTGGTGCTGCCATTAGGCAACTTTCAGTATTTATTTGTTGTTTTTTCAACATAGATATTAATACACAAATTCTTCACATTATGGCTTTTGGGAATTTGTCATTCAAGTATGAAAATGCAGAAACACCTTGAGAATGTATGAACCTGCAGCAGAGATTTTTTATAATTGAAAATTTTGTGTAAAACACTTAATTCAATTAAAACATCAAAAGAAGAAGCCATATGTGAAACTCAGACGGTGTCTCCACCAAAAGTGTTCGGGGAATATGGGAAGTGAGCAATTTTAACAAAACAGCCATCGACATTGTATCAATTTCATGGACCACATAGTAGAAAAATATGCATTACATCAGAATTAAAGTGTCGATCAAAAATTTTAATGTCATTTTACATGCAGAGACAATATAATTAGAAGCATTATAATTGTATAATACGCTGAATAATAAATTGGTGCTGACCTTGCCTGCCAGGTACAACATGTGTGTGTCAGCATCATAGAAAGGGAACAGCAGTCCTGAGAGGCCATCTATCTCCTCCTCAATAATTGGTATCGACAAGTCCTCCTGGAAAGAGCAACACACACACACACACACCTTGAATTGGACGCAGGCATGCACACACGACACAACACCCACCCACACATATACACCCACTCCGCCCCTTCCCACGTGACACGAGTCCTCCATACGGGGGTGTTGTCTGACCTGGTCCCACAGAGCGATCTGCCGGGTGTTCCAGCGAGACACTCCTGTGGTCAGCAGCCGCTTTATGTTGCCCAGGAACACCACTCGGTTCACACGGTGGTTCTTACAACTGGCATGCTGGTGGAGTGGGAGACAAAGATAGAGCAATCCTTTAATAGAGCATATGCCTGCTGGGCAAGATTCATGCTCCTTGCATATGCTATTATATATTTACATCATTTTCTTATGACAGACAGTGCAGAGAAAAGATGTGACAGTTTAGCATGAGCTGAATTCAATCCTGTTTCTTAGGCAAGTGTTCATGTATGTTTATTAATAGAATATATTCATTTATATCCCCCATTTCTTAAAAAAAAAGATCTGGGTAATTGTAATCATGTCAGTAAACCTGCTAACTGCTAATAAATTGGACATATTAAGGCTGCAACAAGACGGTTGATTTAAGTGAGGACTGTTTAGGCTGAACGGGATAAGCATGTAATTTGATGGTTGAGTCAACATGGTTCTCATTGTTTGACCAGCTCAGCTGTGTCCAGTAGTTTGGGTATAGAGGTGTAACTCATCTTTCTGCCTGATGTGGTCAAGACCTTCTCCGACACACTAATAAATTATGCCCTTGTTACACTGTTTGTGTCAGTTGAGTCTAAACAGTCCTCATTTTCACATTTTCAGTTATTGCATCTGTAAAGCGCTCCAATAATATGTCAGGAAGAATAGCTCTACACACACACACACACACACACACCTGAAGGACTCTGCCGGAGCGCGGCTCAATGACACGCAGCTTCTTGTCTTTACAGCTGGTGGCCAGCAGGCTGCCGTCCGTGTTGAAGGACATGTTGAGGATGACATCGGTGTGGCAGTCAATCATTTTCACTGGCTCACCGATCTCCAGGTTCCAGATCAGGATCTGACAGAATTAGAGAGGATTGATTTTGGTGGAGCTCTGAGAAGCCGTGGTGCTTGAATCGCTGAGGAGATTACTGCAGGCTGTGAGTTTGTGAATGAAAAGTTACTTTGTAAAATAAAGTGATGTTAATAACACGTCACATCTGTGCTAAAACTTGCTGTAGGACCAATTTGTAAAATCAACTGAGAGGAATGCCTTATGGCAAGATTCAAATAACACTGAATATGTATGGGGAAATCTACACTAAAACACTCCACAGCTGTTGAAAAATAGCTATTGGCAATGCACCTTGCACTTTGAGCTCATATTGTTGTATAATGTATATGATGTATTGTTCTCATGTTTATGGATCATTGGCCAAAAATAGATGATGTGAAGTCGAGATTTTTTGATAGTGCATATTCTTACCCATACAGTGGTATTTGCTGCTTTTTGGACTCAGTGACAAACGTGTGTCGTTGTGCATTCTTCAACACTTGACAAGTCAAACTTTGAGGATCTATTACACTCACATGGAGCAACAGATACCACAATATGGGTAAGGATCCGAATGATCACTTTAATCTATATTTAAACTGGGACAGCCAGGGCTTTTGCTTGCCGGTTCACATCCCTAGCAAAGCTAAGTTGTCGCAGCTCGGAGGCTCCAGTAGGTCCGTTCTGAAAAACGGCAGTAAGTCAGTACGTCAGTGAGTGACATAACAATTTCTAGGCCATCCCCCCTGGAGAGGGTCCAGCAAATATAAAAAGTAAATGTCAGGCTTTAATGTAAGTCCCTCCAAATCAAAGCTCAAGGGCTTTTTTCTTTATTTTTCTACACTCACCATTTTACACACAAAAATTGCCCAGGGTGAAATCAATCATTAAAGAGGCAGAGATACCAATTTCACCACCCACGTAATGCAATGCAACCACAAGCCATTGCATTTGGTGTTAGGGGTGCAGTCACCATCACAGACACACCCCAGTGTTTATAAAGTAGTAGGCTAGCTGGATATTTTTCCATGCCCATACGCCCACCTGTGATTACAGGCACACCCACTCTGGGGGGCGTTGATGGGAATTCTGGGAAGCACAGAAATTCACTAACTGAAGCACAAGAAGAAAAGGAACGGTGAGGGAAGTTGGCACACCAGAAATGTACATTACAACACTTGAGTGCAACATAACTCATGAAATCCACTGAGCATTACAAACCGGTGTTGCAAGAGTATGTGAAAGTGGACTTTTCTTTCAACCCACATTAAATTCAAGCTGAATCGCTGTGTGGGTTATCCTTCTAACCATACCAGTCTGTACAGCATTGATTTGAGCTTGCTGTGTGTAGAGCTGCTGGCGTGGTACCTTGTAGTCGTAGCCAGCACTGAAGAGGATGCCACTGCTGGTTGGGTGCCACTCGATGAGGCCCACGCGTCGGCTGTGGCCATATAGCTCCAGCACGGCCTCCGTCATGTTGCGCCTCAAACCGCCTTCTGGGATCTCCCATACTCGCACCTGCCATGTTTACATACATGTACACACACACACACACACACACAGGTGCATATAACCACACTGACACTTACACATGAACCGTGGTTTTGCAAAGGGCCAACCCTGCAAGTCTTCCATTACTGGCAGATTCTCTTTTGCATCATCTCTCAACCACTATCAGCGTTGCATAGCTAGAGATCCCTTTGATCAAAAATAGCACATGCTATCAACGTAGTCCATGGCATTAGGATTATGATGGATTACAGCTATGGGTAGGAGCTCTGTGTTGTAGCAGAGGAGATTATCCTTCAACAAGTGAAAATACTATACAGCCACAGGGCTGCCATGGTTTTACTGCAGTCAACAGAGCAGTAGTAACAGGTTTGTGTATGGAGAGGGAAAATGTAAATACTACATACTAACCAGAGAGAATAGAGACCTGAATGTATGGCGTGTGTAACATGAGAGTAAGAGCAAGTTGGATTATAATAATGATTCAATTGTGTGTCTCTGATAAATGTCATTTTTGTAGTCAGTGCCAGAGCAGGTAGGGGATTTGTACATTGCTCGAAGCCATTTCACTAATATTAGACACATCTGCCATTTGCCATTTCGGGGCTGCTGGGCCATAACAGCCGAAGCAACTGCCAGCTGCAATCCAATCACAAGCTTTTGTCCAAAACAGGCTCTCTGGGCAGATCCAGAGATTGAATCAGTGACCCTCTGGTTACCTCGGAGCCCACCTTCTAAAACCAAACTACAAATATTTCTGATTCCACAGATATGTTTTGTAATATTATTTTAACTCAGACATTAGGGGGAGGATGTTTGACGTTTACCGAGGTGTCCTCAGAGCAGGATGCTATGATGTTTTCAAAGAAGGGATTCCACTTGATGTCCAGCACATTGCCTTGGTGGCCACACACTTTTGGGTGGTGAGGGTCTATGCGGCCAGACTGAAAAAGAGTGACATAAATCAGTTTACATTGTAACATGTACAATACAATACAATTCAATATAATGCAATTTAATGCAATACAAAACCATGCAATGCAATACAATAAAATACAATAATATACACTACACTATAGTACAATACCTAGTAAACAATGATTAAAAAAATAGGAGAAAGAAAATCACTCAGGCTGTTCTAAGCTATTTGTTTGTTTATGTTAACATTAAAGATCTAATATAATACAGTAACCATACTGTTAAAAGTTCAAATGCATCATTGAAATGGTTTTAGTTTAAATAATCAGAAAAACAATGGCTCTTCTATAAGGACATCAGAGGCACAGGATGGTTATTGTAATACCACATGGTGTCCACAGAGGGGCACTGGCCCATAACAACAATCAGATGGTGGAAGCCTCTTAATATCGGTCATGATGTCATGAATGTTTGATGTCTCTTCAATCCACTGGCCTCTTTTTTTATTTCCTCAGAGATTTGGCTAAGAGCTTCAGGTCATGCCTCAGTGAAACCCTGAATGTATATGTGTGTGTGTGTGTGTGTGTGTGTGTGTGTGTGTGTGTGTGTGTGTGTGTGTGTGTTGTCCTCACTGAACCCTAAGTTGAGGGTATAACATCACAACAGACCTTGGAGCCGTGTTCCCTGGAAAACCACAGTCCCTCCCCTAACCCATCAACACTGCGTCTTTCCAGTCCTGTCCTTGTGACAGTAAACAGCACGAACAAACACTCTGCATGCACACACAACAAAACACTAAATCATTACCAATTTCAACTCTAACTACTAGAACCACGCAATTAAAATGCAGTTCCAATTAAATCTGCAGTTACAAATGAATGGCTCCATTGCAGTGTTCATTTTTGTTCAATATTAGTTATAGCTAAACCTTCTTTCTCGTGAAACACAGAATCAGGCCAACAGATCTTGAAGCCTTGATGACACCTGCTGAAGAGAGGTGACGCACTGATACATAAGGCTTTTGCATAATGTTAGAGAGGCTGGGACGATTCAGTAGCTCCTCAAAATGTTAATAATGCGGGAACAGAAGGATTATTTGCTTAGTTGGCGCTAAAAACAAACAAGGAAAAAAAAACAACTCATCTTTCTTTGCAGCCAAATGGTTCAGGGGTATTCCTTAGGGGTCAGAAATGCTAATGAAATGATAAATTTATATATTCAGAGAGTGTTCACAGCTTAGAGTTCACATTTCAGGTCCTTCACTGTTATCTGTCTGCCACAAAACAACAACACTAATAACACAGAACTATGCATGGCAACTAACTTCATGATCACTCGTCTCTGAACAATTCATCTCCAAGTTTAACCCCTGTGACTTTTCTGCCGCTAGTTAATCTTTAACTGCATGAGGACTCAGACTCCTGGGCTCATTTTTCTTTCTGAGGCTCATTTCCTGAAGCTATATGGCGAAGATGATCGCTCCTGGTGACACACAGATGTGTTGGCCCAGGACTGATGGTTCCTGTTGAGCTCTGTGACTGCTACCGGCTCCTACTTATCTGTAACTCCACATAAATCTTTATTAATGAGGATTACCATTGGTTACCTACAGTTTACACATCATCACAACCTAGACACTATTCCAACAACTGCACTGCAAAATATTTCTATGATTGAAAATATAAAATGGCTCCTGAAATGTAAAATTATATTTGAATGACAGAGTAGGAGGTATGGAAACAATAAAAGTGGCAGCCACAGACTGACTGGCTATAAGTCTAAGCTGAGAAGGTTATAAATATTCTCTGTGTCAAGTTCTGCACAGGACCCTGCTGAGCCATGCTCATTAAGTTTAATTGATATTCTGCTGCTGTGTTTTATCATGCAGTAATGGCCTGCTGCATGTTGCTGGTGCTTTTCACATGCACATCTGTGCTGCCTGCTGTGTTCAGACCTGAGGTGATCTGCTGTTGACACGTGTGCTTCTCCTCTTGTGGTCAGATGGGCTTTGGATAAGTGGTTATCTGCTTACCTCAACAAACCGTGCAGTAAGACCTTGTTTATAATAACTCAGACTAATGACTTGACTCAATGGGTGTGAGCAATGCAATACAAAGCAATGCAAATACAACATCTTAATTCATTTTAATTACACGGCTCCATGGAATACGTAATTGTGATTGGTCAGTCTGTGTCTCATTATAATGAAGTTATTATGAAAAACTGACCATTCAAGCAGGTTTGATATACTGTATCACTCCGCGCAGAGAGTGCGGGGCTTTTTCTAATCAAGCTAGCTAGCTACCAATGACACCTACTGGAGCTAAAAAGTCATTACAGTATAGGTGTC